>VMDO01031624.1:0-19902 GCA_007922755.1 Pedetes capensis
ATGTGGTCAAAATATAAGTAAGATCAGAAATAACCCAATGTCCATCAATAGTGGAATTTTTAAGTAAATGAGTATACATATTATTCAACAATCAAACAAAGTGAGATGGATATTTACTGACATAGAATTAAAATGCTTAAAATAAAATAAGAGAAAAAAGGCTGTATAAGAACACTGTCTACAAAAAGTAAAACAAAATAGTAATATATACTTAGTTTTCTGAAGGTTTATGGTAAATTGTTAAATTTATAATCCTGTTATTGGAGACAGAATGTAGTTCTTACATGTACTTACAGTTTCACTTTCATCTTACTCATAAATGTAAATGAAAATACTAAGAAATAGTCATTCCAGAACTATATTTGCTTGTCAGTAGAACCAAATAATTGCTATAGATACAATTCAGCAAAATTAGCATATGTATTCCATGAAAAGTAATTGGCTGTTTGTGGAATTTACAAAACATATTTTATATTCTTATCACTCATAAGATTGAGATGTATAATTTATAGATTTATATTTATAATATCTCCTCTGTCTCCTTGTAAAAATGAAATAACAAATGATGTGGAGGCACACACCTATAATCCAGTGTCTGTCAAGGTGGAATCAAAATATATTAAATTTGAAGCAGAAGTAGCCTGTATAACTTAGGAAGATCCTGTCTCAAAATAAAAAGTGAAAAAATAGGTGGCAGGTGGTGCAGCTCAGTGGTAGAGCTTTGCCTTGCACCATGAAGCTCTGGGTTCAACCTCCCACTACTGAAAAAAGAAAAAAAAAAAAAACCCTCAAAAAACCTAAGATCAAATATGTTGCTGGATGCTAAAAACATTTTATTTCCCTTTGTTAATTTAATTGCAATCTGGCCTTTTTAGTTCCTCCAGCATATACTATATATATATATATATATATATATATATATATATATATATATCTTTCTCAAAAAACCAGACTCATCTAAATATCTGTTTCTGTAATTGCCAATTTATTTTCTATTACATAAAAAAATAACATGGACTATAGTTGAAAATGATTTCAGAAATGTTCTCTTTTCAGAAATATTCAACAAATGCATGTATATACATATATATATATATTCACTATATATAAATATATCCCTGTTTTGTTCTTCCTTATCACTTTACTAGACCATGATCATAGAATTTTGCATTTAATTGGAGCCACAAGACTTTTCATCAAACAAATGGGAATAAAGTTTTTTTCTTCAGTGTATACAGTGGGAAGAAATAGAGACTTAAAGCTGAGCATTGAGGAACTCAATAGATAATAGCTACTCCTACAAAGATGACTGAAATTTAATTGCCAGTATGAGCTTGTCAAGAGGAAAGTACATTGAATCATAGAACATTGTTTATCAGGAAGTGCACTGTCAAGAATGCAAAAAGAATAAGTGCTTAGAAATCAAGTAAGATGAAGGCTGAAAATGTCCTCATTAAGAATGACCAAGGATTCGGGTTTGATGAGGAAAATCTTGTTTTATCACTATTGCCTACTCTAAATTTTGAACATTTATTTTTCACTTTCAAAAACACTGTGGTTTTAATAATGCATTCTAGAGTCAATATGGTCATTACTGAATTGCTCAGTGAGAGCAACTTTGATTGTGTTAGGGAACTGAAAGATCAAATTGTGTAATTTACCAAATGAGTGAGATGTAAAGAAAAGGAGATAAATATAAAATTAATGAACAAACTGCTTGCAAAAGACAGAAAAGGACTAGAACATTTTTGTTGTTGTTGTTAGGTGCCATCGAGTCATGTCCGACTCATAGCGACTCTCACAGGGTTTTCAATGGCAGATTGTTTCAGGATTGTCTTCAGAGTGGGTTGCCACGTCCTTCTCCCATTTTTGCGGTGCTGGGAATCGAACTCAGGACCTCAGAGACTGCAGATTGGTGCTCTACCAGCTGAGCTAAATCCCAGCCCAGAACATTCTACTTGATGGCTATTACCATCCATCCTTGATCTCACTATAACAAAATATTTCTAGATTTCTGTTATTCTTCTACATTGCTAACTTCTTCATTTCCTCTGGTCTTGAGCAATTTCTCTTGTGTTCTTCCTATCTTACAATTGTACAAACTATTTTTCATCCTCTTGTTGAGAATGGGAAAGTATATATAAATTTTGCTCCATACTTTGACAATTATTAGCCCTGCTACTCAGAATCTCATTTTTATTTTAAATTTTGTTAAGTATTTTAAGTAAAAATTGTTTCCTCAGTTGTTAAAGATACTTTTTATTTCCCCATACCTATATCTTCATCTTAAAATTAGAAATTCATTCATAACAAACTGACAATATATTTATAACTTATATTCTTTATATAATTGTTGGTTCTTCTTGAATGAAGTAAAAAAATCAGGTAATAGCAAGTTAGAATCAGTAAAAATTATTGTTTCTATATACATGTTAAGAAAACTAATTGTAACTCCAGCTCCACATATCTGCAATTCTCCATTCCAATTCGAAGTGCATTTGAAAAGTCCAGTTGAAAGAAATAAAGATCACAATATGACTGAAATAAAGATCATAATATTGCAAAGCAGAAAATAATTCATTATCATTATTTATAAAGTAGTAATGGGAACAAAGTATGCTTAGTTTCTACTCCTTTCAGAGGACCATAAGAATGACTATGATAAGTTCTGAGATCATAAATGTAAATGTGTTCTTCTACATTTTAATAATGTAAAGCCAGTAATAATGATCTACAAATAAAAAATAAATTTCCTTTACTTACCTTGAGAGAGCAGTTATATATATATCAAAAGTATGCTCTTGCTACTCATATGATAGATGAACAAATTTTCATACCTTTAGCAATATCTACAACCTCCTTATTAAGTGCAAGCCTAACCATCTTGTGAAATAGTCTTTTGTGTTTTACTCTTTACTGCTAAGACAAAGCTGATAAATTACAATATTTTGAAGTTAAGCAGTTTATGATTGCTACCATTTTCACAAACTGTAGTGAGTACTGGTACAACTTTTCTATTTTATTGCCTGTGTAGAATTGAATATGTCCATTTAAATAAAATTCAATGTGTTCAATTCAATAATATGAATTTGAAAAAATAACACTCTCTTCATTTTTGAGTTTTGATTACCTGAGAAATTATCCTTCTTCATATATTTTGTATTTAAATATCTGTACAGAAATACACATCCAACATAAAGGAAAAGTCATTACCACTAACTGAATAAGGTACAACTAAATCAATAAGCCTGCAGCTATGCCACTGTGGAGTCCAATCCTGTAAGATCTCTGAAGCTAAACAGGGTCAGTCCTGGTTAATAGTTGGATGGGAGACCACCTGGAAATGCTGTATGCTTGGGAGAAGGACACAGCAACCCAGTCCCTAAAAATAATCAGCCATTGAAAACTCTATGAATAGCAGAGAAGTACTAACAATACTGTTTGCCTGTTGTGCATAGGGTCACTATGATTTGGACAACTTAATGGTGCCTAACAACAACAACAATAATAATAAATATAGAAGTTATCACTTATATGTCATTTAGAAAAAGTTATACAAAGTTTGGGTTTGGAAATCATAACTAATTCAAGTTTGATCACTTGTTTGTGTCACTCATGAGCAATTCCTTAACCATAACATGGCCTCAGATTTTTGCTATTCAGAATAAATGACTTTCTACAATTCACGTATAGTGATTTACTGAAAAATATTAGAGGCATATGCTAATACATTTTTATTTATCTTTGCACTTCATATTATATGAAACATTTCTATGTTCTGATTTTGTTGAACTACAAGTGACCATTTTAGAAAGTATTTTTCCCAAATTACAGCATATCTGTCTAAATTTATGAAACATTCTAAGCAATAGACAATAAGAATACTTACACTGTTTAAATATATTACATCATGAAATCCATTGTACTAATCATTTAATTGCTCTTTTAATATCACAACAAATATCTGAGATAGAACTATTTTTAATTGACAAGTAAAAGTTACATATATTTATGTTGTTGCTATTGTTATTGTTAGGTGTCATTGAGTTGGGTCTGACTCACAGTGAACCTATGTAACAAAAGAACGAAACACTACCTACCTGACACTGCCATGCCTGACACTATGTCAGGGCTTCTCTGCTATTTATGGTATTTTCGATGGGGAAACTCATAATGTTTTGATACATGTATACATTGTGAAATGGCTAAATCAGGGTGATTAAGATAAATGTAATGGAGAACTAGCAAAGGTTTTAAATAAAATTTCTTTAAGAAGGACATGTACTGGGCCAATACATATGTGAAAAGAATGGACAAAATCACTTATCATCAGATAAATACAAATTAGAGCTATGATGAGATATCACCTTACAACTACTAGAGTAGCTTTAATGAAAAAAGACAAAGCCTGGGTTTATGAAAGCAAGAGAAAACATGAAAATCTCTCCAGTTACATGTGCTTCTAGTCTACAGCTATTTTACCCTGGCATCCAATCTCATCAGATCCCAGAAGCTAAGCAGGGTGAGGCCTGGTTAGTGCTTGGCTGTGAGATACCCAGAGAATGACCCACTACCCCACTCCTAAGACAATCGGCCATTGTAAGCCCTGTAAATAGCAGAGAAGGGCTGTCACACATCGTGGCAGTCATAGCGCAGCACTAGGTGGTGTTTTGTTTTGTTATGCAAAGGGTCTATATGAGTTGGACTTGACTAGATGGCATCTGACTACAACAACAGCAACAACATGTACGCCTAGTTGTTTTCATGATTGATTTTGGAAGTCACTTGGCTAAGTAATGAATTACAATATTCTCTAATACATTACTGCCAATTACACCCCTGACATATGTCCAAAAGAGTAACAGTTGCTTAAGGTGTTTTTTAGAGATTTGGAGGCACCCTTGTCTAGCTTAAACCAATTGAGGCCTCTGATCCCTTTATTTGGGCAGCACAAGTGTCCAATGTGCGATAAATTTATGCCTAAATAGTTTGAAAATAGAGTTTGTTTTATTATACAATGCCAATTGAATTTAAATTTAAAATTTATGGTTAATTTTATTTCATTCTGGAGATTGACCTATAATCTCAGTGACTTGGGAGGCCAAGCCAGGAGGATTGCAAGTTCAAGGCCAGTGACAGTCAATGTAACTTACTGAGACCCTGCTTCAAAAACAAAAAGGGAAAAAATGGGGGATGCAGGTGGAGGGGATGGGAGTGTGTCTCAGTGTTAGAACACTTGCAAAAGCATGTGTGAGACCCAGGGATCAACCCTCAGAACTACCAAAAAACAAAACAAAACAAAACAAAACAAACCTAAAGATAAAATTAAGATGTTATTAAAAGACAAAATGATCCAAGATTTGATTAATCTCTTCTAGCAATAACCATCATCAGCTTTTCAGTGAATATCATAATACCCTCTCAATAAACATGATTTATGTATTTTTTGAAATAGAACTAGCTATGTTGCTTAAGCATTAATTCTAAATTCAAAACAAATTATATAATAAAATTTGCCTATGGACAAAATACTTTAAATTTATTCTGCAAAACTATTCTATTTGAATAATTTAAAAAGTTCATGAGAAAACAATAAAATATGATATAATTTAACTAATTTCTTTGTTATATTTACATTTATAACACTATTTTATGCTGTAAATGGAAGAGACACTCTAGATGAAAGAACTGGCAATAAATTCTTTTCCATAGAAGAGATGCACTAATGTACCATTTA
The DNA here is from genome assembly GCA_007922755.1 of Pedetes capensis. Classification (NCBI taxonomy): domain Eukaryota; kingdom Metazoa; phylum Chordata; class Mammalia; order Rodentia; family Pedetidae; genus Pedetes; species Pedetes capensis. The sequence goes on from VMDO01031624.1 coordinate 5,738, forward strand.
AATGCTGCATTAACATTCTAAGCATTGGCATTAAGCCAATTATTGTCTGCCAACCATGACAAAGAAAAAAGGCCAGTATTGTTTTTCTGTTTTGAGTTTTGTTTTTATTTGCTCATTGTACACTGGAGTTGAGAAAACATGCTTTTAAGGAATTTGTTAGCTCATTAAACATAGACTATTCTTGTAAATCAGAGTCAGAAAGCCCTAAACACAAAATCCTTTGAGCCATAAATACATTACGCCCTCAGGAAATTTGCTTTGTGTTATGTGTACATCGTTCTGTTTCCAATGAAAATGTAAAATGCTATTTAATTTAAAAATATGCCTCTATTGTGACTTAACTAGAAAGATTTGAGTAAAGATTTTTTGAAAGTAGCAAATAAATCTGAGTGCAGAAATGCCTCTCATGACTAGTAAGCTAAAATTTCATGCTATCTAAAATTTTTAGACCTTAGTGTGTTTGATTATGGCAACATTTACCATCTAATTCCTAAATATTGGTGTTTTCCTTTCAGAGACCATTTTAATTTTTATATAGCATTTAAATATTAGTACATCTATTAATTCATTATTGAAATTTTACTCTGAACCAGGTATATAATCAGACTGGAGGAAGAAAATAAGCACTTAAAGAAAAATGTGAAGATCCAAGAATCAATGAACTATGAAAAAGTAACCAAAATGACCTCAAATGCTGTGCAGTTATAGAGACACATACTGAGTGCTTTGAAAACACCCATCTGACCACTTCTGTTTATTTGATGATATAATAAGGATGATCAAATCATTAGAATTGTTGAAATTTTTAATGCATTATGCAAATACATTTTATTATTTAGCAGTCCCTATGTAAGTAGAACCCCACACATCTGTCAATTTGCCACACTGTGGGGGCTTATGTGTTGTGATGAGGCTGAGAGCTATGCCACTGGTATCCCAGATATGAGCAAGGTTACCCATGGTGGAGAGGTTTTCAGCTGAGTTTCCAGACTATGACAAACTAGGGAGTAGGACCTGGCGAACCACTCCTGAAACAACTAGCCATTGAAAACTCTTTGAATAGTAAAGAAACACTGTCAGATATAGTGCCAGAAAATGAGCCCCCCAGGTTGGAAGTCAAAAGACTACTGGGGAAGAGTTGCCTCCACAAAGTAGAGTCTACCGTGATGACAGAAATGTAGTAAAGACCCAGGATGCCCAACTTGCTGATGTGGCACAACTCAAAATGAGGAGAAAAAACTGTAAACATCCATTAATAATTGAAACAAAGAATGTACGTAGTATGAATCTAGGCAAATTAGAAATCGATAAAAGAGAAATAGAGTGCATAAACATTGACATTCTAGGCATCAGTGAGCTAAAATGGACTGGCATAGGCCACTTTGAATCAGACAATCATATGGTCTACTATGCTGGGAATGATAAATTAAAGAGAAATGGGGTTGCATTCATCATCAAAAAAGACATTTCAAGATCTGTCATGAAATACAATGTTGTCAGTGATAGAATAATATCCATACGCCCACAAGGAAGGCCAGTTAATATGACTATTATTTAAAATTTATGCACCCACCACTAAGGCCACAAATGAAGAAAGGGAAGACTTCTATCAGCTTCTGCAATCTGAAATAGATGAAACATTCAATCAAGACATACTGATAATCACTGGTGACTGGAATGCAAAGGTTGGAAACGAAGAGGAAAGCTCAGTAGTTGGAAAATATGGTCTTGGTGACAGAAACGAAGCTGGAGATCACATGATAGAATTTTGTCAGACCAATGACCTTTTCATTGCAAATACAGTTTTCAACGTCATAAACGGAGACTATACACATGGACTTCACCAGATGGAACATGCAGGAATCAAATTGACTACATATGTGGAAAGAGACGATGGAAAAGCTCTGTACAAAATGTCAAAACAAGACCAGGTGCTGACTGTGGATCAGACCACCAACTTCTCATATGCAACTTCAAACTGAAGCTGAAGAAAATTAGAACAAGTATACGAGAACCACGGTATGACCTTGAGTATATCCCACCTGAGTTCAGAGACCACCTCCAAAATAGGTTTAATGCATTAGACTTGTGACTTAAATAGAAAGATTTCAGTAAAGATTGAGTAAAGACAAATGATAGGAGACCAGAAGAGTTGTGGCATGACATCAAATATATCATTTAAGAAGGAAGCAAAAACTTCTTAAAAAGACAAGAAAAAAAGAGATGACCAAATTACATGTCAAAAGAGACAGTCGAACTTGCCCTTGAATGTAGAGCAGCTAAAGTAAAAGGAAGACATGATGAAGTTAAGGAACTAAACAGAAGATTTCAGGAAGCAGCTCAAGAAGACACAAACAAATACTATAATGACATATGCAAGGAGCTGGAGGCAGAAAGTCAAAAGGGAAGAACATGCTCTGTGTTTCCCAAGCTTAAGGAAGTGAAGAAAAAATTCAAGCCTCGAGTGGCAGTAGTGAAAGATTCTACAGGTAAAATATGAAATAATGCAGAAAACATCAAAAGAAGATGGGAAGAATACACAGAGTAATTATAAAAGAGAGAATTGGTAGATGACCAACCATTCTAAGAGGTTGCATATGAAGAGGAACCAATGATGTTGAAGGATGAAGTGGAAGCTGCCTTGAAAGAACTGGCGAAACACAAGGCTCCAGGAATTGATGGGATACCAAGAGATGTTTCAACAAACAGATGCAGCCCTGGAGGTGTTAACATGTTTGTGCCAAAAAGTTTGGAAAAAAGCTACTTGACCAACTGACTGGAAGAGATCCATATTTGTGCCTATTCCCAAAAAAGGGGATCCAACTGAATGTGCAAACTATCGGACAATATTAATATCACACACCAGCAAAATTCTAGTAAAGATCATTCAGAAGCAACTGCAGCAGTATATAGTCAGGGAATTACCGGAATATCAAGTGGGATTCAAAAGAGGGCTGGGAACCAGGGACCTCATTGCTGATGTCAGGTTGATATTAGCTGAAAGCAGAGAATATCAGAAACATGTCTGTCTATGTTTTATTGCCTACACAAAAGCATTTGATTGTGTCGATCATAACAAATTATGGATAACACTTGGGAAAATGGGAGTACCAGAACACCTAATTGTGCTCATGAGAAATCTGTACATAAACCAGGAGGCAGTTGTTCAAGTAGAACAAGGAAACACTGCGTGGTTTAAAATTGAGAAAGGTGTGTGTCAGGGTTGTATACTTTCACCCTATCTGTTCATTTTATACGCTGAGCAAATAATCCGAGAAGCTGGACTTTATGAGGAAGAACGTGGCATCAAGATTGGAGGTAGACTCATTAACAACCTGCATTATACAGATAACACAACTCTGCTTGCTGAAAGTGAAGGGAATTTAAAACACTGATGAAGATCAAAGATCATAGCCTTCAATATGGGTTATGACTAAACATCAACAAAACAAAAATCCTTATGACTGGGTCAGCACGCAACTTCACAGTAAATGGGAAAAAGATTGAGGTTGTCCATGATTTTTCTTTGCTTGGCTCTATAATCAACACCTGTGGAAGCAGCAGTCAAGAAATCAAAAGATGCATTGCTCTAGGAAAAGCCGTGGCAAAAAGATGTCTTTAGAGTATTGAAAAGCAAAGATGTCACATTGAAGACGAAGGTGCGACTGACTCATGCCATGGTATTTTCATTGGCATCATATGGTTGTGAAAGCTGGACATTGAACAAGGGAGACAGAAAAAGAATTGATGCTTTTGAATTGTGGTGCTGGAGATGTCTATTAAATATCCCATGGACTGCCAAAAGAACCAACAAATCTATCCTAGAAGAAGTGCAACCAGAGTGCTCCTTGGAAGCAAGAATGGCCAGACTGCATATTACATTTTTTGGACATGTAGTCAGGAGAGATCAATCCCTGGAGAAGGACATCATGTTTGAGAGAGTGGCAGTTCAATGCAAAAGAGGAAAACCCTCCACCAGATGGATTGACACAGTGTCTGCAACAATGGGCTTAACCATATATAAGATCGTTTGCCTGGCACGAAATCGGCAAGTGTTTTGATCTGCTGTAGGGTCGTTATGAGTCGGACTTCACTCGATGGCACCTAACAACAACAACAACATGTAAGTAGAATTCTAAGGTAACCCCTAATCAATCGTCAATACTTTTTTGTAACTCACTCCCCTTTAGTTGGCATAGCATTATAGCTATTTCATCACCAATTGTATGTAGCAAAGCTAATGAGATGTCACTCTTGTAATATAATAATACATGATATGGCAAAGGCCAGTATGTTTTGCATGTGTAATTAAGATCCTTAATCAATGGTCTTAGTTTCATCAGAAGACTTTTCTTTTGAGTGGATCTCATCTAATTAGACCAGTCCCATGAGGGACTAAGGACCATATTGAAGAAAATATAGATTCAGTCTCTCCTGTTGGTCTTGAAAATACATGCCATTTTAAGTTCTATAGCTTTAAAGATATAAATCCTTACAACATCAATATTAAGTAAGAATAGGACCTCAATGGGGATCAAATTCTTAGGAGACAATTTGCAACATTGTTAGGCCTTTAACAGTGGACCCAAGTAAAGTATTTTTGGATTCCGGGCTGGGTTTTAGCTCAGTGGGTAGAGCACTGCACTGCAGTCTCTGAGGCCCCAAGTTTAATTCCCAGCACCACAAAAATGGGAGAAGGACCTAGCAATCCACTCCCAAGGCAATCCTGAAGCACTCAGCCATTGAAAACCCTATGAGGGTTGCTATGAGTTGGATACCTACTTGACAGCACCTAACAACAACAACAACAACATGAAATAAGAAAGATGTGTTATTTTAATATGTCAAAATGTGGGCAATTTATTAGGATGCAGCAGAAAACTAATATACTCACCAAATATTTTCAGCATGTATAATATACAAGGTTGTACACTGAGGAATATATACGAATCAAAGCAAATTTTCTGACCGGAATGAGTTTATATTCTAGTCTGGCAAATAATATACTATTTAGATATAATGTGATTATGTAAGTGGGTGAAAATAAATATGAGTTAGCTGAAATATAGTAAATGATATAAAAGTAATACAAATAGAGTTGTTTGATAAATGACTAGGAAAAGAAATCATTTGTGCATATTGAGAAATCAAAGGAGATATGTTTTTTGGTACTGGGGGTTGAACCCAGGGACTCACGCTTGCATGCTTTGCAAGTGCTGTACCCCTGCCCATATTTTTACTTTTTGAGACAAGGTACAGAAAATTACACAGACTGCCTCTGGTCTCAAACTTGCAATCCTCCTGCCTCTACCTCCTGAGTCACTAGGATTATAGGTGTGTGCCACCGCACCCAGCTTGGGAGATATGATTTTTAACTAAGCAATATCAGACAGGTACTCCATAAAAAGTCTGTGCTGGGGAGCAGTGAGTATTCTAGAAAGTTAAAGTATGTTGAATTAATTACTAGAAGTGAGAAATGATTTCTAAATCCCAATTGAAGCCCAATATAACTAACATGTAAGATAACCTAATATACATGTAGGTTTTACATCTACACAGGTAAATAATAGATTGGAAAGAAGATAGGAGCCAGACTACCTAGTTTCTCAAATGGAAGGATAATTTTATTGGATAGGTAATGAAGAATTAGTTAGAACTCTCAGACATAATTATCCTATTCCTGCAGCATGTGCCATTCTTTTTCCTGAAGACTCATTTATATTTATGTTGTCTTCTTTCCTCTTATATTACTGGCATACTGTTTTGTCAAGGTTATGCTTCAAATATATAATGATCATATGATGTCATGGTGATTTTTCCTCTTCTAAAGTCCCTTGTCCATTAATTCAATTTTTAAATTTCTCCAATTTATTTTGCTCCAACATAAAACAAATTTATGGTGACCATCTATACATACACACCCTAAAAATCTAGCATCCCAAAGTATTTTTTATCCCATATTTTTTATCTTTTTATCTCCATGTCCTATCCACTAATCCAAGAGAGTACTTGGATACACTTCAATATAAATTTTGGTCATCATTACTATACCTGCCCGGAATTTTAGCCTACAGGCCTGTACTATGTTCAGTAATTATTTGCCACTTTCCTTTTCTTATGAAAAATATATAAAGAAAGAAATGAACTGTAGTGGATTCACCACAATGCTTTTAATTATGTGGATTAATTTTATATGTCAATCTGCTTATGCTATTGTTGTTGTTAAGTGCCGTCGAGCCGGTATCTGACTTCATAGCAACCCTGTGTACAACAGGGGAAACACTATTGTCAGTGCTTCTCTGCTGTTCATAGGGTTTTTCAATGGCAGATTGATTTTTGGGAGGGGGTTGCCAGGTCCTTCTCCCAAGCCTACAGCATCTGGTGTTCCCAGGCAGTCTCCCATCCAGGTACTGACCAGGCCCGACCCTGCTTAGCTTCCGAGATCTAATGGGATCGGGTGCCACAAGGCTATGGCTGCAGGCGCTTATGCTATAGTGACCAGATATTTGGTCAAAATTATACTGGCTGCTGCTGGGAAGGTATAATTTAGGCAAGATTAACATAAAATTCAGTAGCCGTCCACATAAGCAGGTTACCCACCATAATGTAGCTGGGCTTCATCCAATCAGTTGGATGCATTGTTGTTGTTTTTGTTGTTAGGTGCCATTGAGTTGGTGTCCTACTCATAGCGACCGGACCCTATATACAATAAGTGAAGCACTACTGTCAGTCCTTCTCTGCTATTCATAGGGTTTTCAATGGCAGATAGATTTTCGGGAGTGGGTTGCTGGAAGAGAGATAAAAGCTCACTTCCTTTAAAGAAAGGGGAATTCTGCCTTCAGATAGTCCTCTGACTCAGGCTGAAACATCTATTTTTCACTTGGTCTCCCACCTACCAGCTTACCCCACCACTGTATGAGAAATTCTTTAAAATCTCTGACTGTCTGTTTCATATAGTTGAGCATATAATAGTATTCTCATTAGAAGCAACCAATAAAATGGAGATAAATTGGCTCTTTCTCTGGAGAGATATGGCCAATATATAACCAAATCTTAAGCATATTTTCCTTTGATTACTAATGATTTATAAGTTCTTTCCAGGTACCAATGGACTATTTGTGTTTCTGTGAAATGCCTGTTTAAATTTTTAGCTCCTTTCTTTTGGATGTCTTGCGTGCATCCAATTTTTATTGAGTTGTAGAAATTGTTTATATTTGTTGGTTACTAGTCTTTTTTTAGAGAGCTATGACTATTGTCTCCTGTTCTCTGGCTGGATCATTCATTACCTGATGACCAAAAGACTTTACTTTTAAAGGATTTTTACTCTGTCATTGTTTGATATTGATCTAATCAGACATTCTTCACTAGTGTAAGAATAACAAGGGCATTTTGTTATATATCTTTTAAATAATATTATGGTTTTTGATTATTTTTAATTAAATATCTACCCTAAATATATTTTGTGCATAGTACAAAGTGGGGAGTTAAGGTTCATTTTTCTTCCAAAAGGACATATAGTCACTAGAATAATGTTTTTGAAAACTTTTTTTTCTCCTTCTATATTATGTTGGTGGTATTGTAAGAAAAAGAAAATATTGTATGAGATAATTGGGAGAAGACTTGCGGGTTTTTCTAGAATTTTTCTTTCATTCTTTTTGTACATCTATCATTTGTCTTTTTTTTTTTTCTTCACAGTATCTGGAGTTGAATTCAAAGCCTGGTACATACTTTGTAGTACATCATGAAGTTTATCCTCCAACCCATTTTTATTTTTTATTCTGAGACACAATCTCCCTAAGTTTCATAAGCTGCCTCCAGACTCCAATCTCCTATCTTGGGCTTCCAAATTACTGGGATTACAAATGTGCACCACAGTTCCTAGAGATATATGTTATTCTTTATGCTAGTATCATATTGTATTAATTTTTAAAAATCATAATTCATCTGAATTTCCAGAAATGAGTCTTTTAAATTTTTATTGATTTTCAAAAGAATAGTGAGTATTCTATTATGCTTTCAATTTTATATAAATCTAAGGAAGTGTAGTGCAGTAGTGCATGGTTATATTTCCAGCTCCTCAGGAGGATGAGGCAGGAGCATCATTTGAGTCCAGGAGCTTGAGGACATTCTGGGCAACATTGTGATATATGATCTAAAAAACAAATAAACAACAAAAACAAAAATGATATACTTCTATCAATTTGCTAGTTGATATTTTGCCAGAAATTTATCCATTTTGACTAAGTGTTGTATCAGTGTAAACATAATATCTTATTCACGATGCATATCACTTATTCATGGGTGACTTGTTCATTTTCAATACTTTGCACTAAATAGTCATTTACTTAAAATGTTTATATGAGAGTAACATTCCCTTCTGAAGGGATAAAACAACAAGGAGTATTTGTTATTTATCATATTTGCTAATTCTTTTAAATAATTGCAAAACAATGTGCTTCTCATTGGAAATGAATAGTCATGTTTAAAATTTATTTAGCTTATCTGCTTTTGATTTATAGGCTAAATCAAGTATTAAATTTTCACTTGTTTGATGGAAACATTCACATTATTATTACTTAATTTTAACTATTACAGAAATAGTGCTGCTGGTTTCTTTATTTTTCCTTTTTTTTCCAAAATTCTTTTCTTCTTAGAATAGAAAGAAGGGTGAATATTTGCCTTTTTTCTATATTAGCGAAAGCACGCATTACTTTTCAGTTTTCAAAATGATAGTATAACCTTCTGTTGGATTCCATATATGAGCTAACTTTTTTTACATTCCAAATGAAAGGAATGGACTGGGGATTAGCTCAGTTGATAAGAGTACTGCTCTATGCATTCTGAGGCCTTGGGTTGATCCCTAGCACCACATAAAATGTGAGAAGGAGTTGGCAGCCTACTCCTTAAAATATCTCCAATCAGCCATTGAAAACTCTGTGAATAACAGAGAAGGACTAACTTAGTGCCAGGCATGGCACAGTGTAAAGGAGTATTTCATCGTGTTGTATATAGGGTCGCTATGAGTCAGGCCAGACTCCAGGGCACTTAACAGAACAATGAAAGGAATAAGTACAGCTGATTTCACCTTCTTCTTTTCCAAACTTATTGCATTGTCCAGAGCTGTAGCAGCCAACTTCAGACAGGTGAATCAACAGGCATAAAAATAGAAAGGATCCATCTCACAAATAGGTAGATGATATCATGATGAAGTCAATACATCAATCTTAAAAAATATATATTTATTCAGAATTAAATCTCCATATGTTTAAACCAGTGTTTATAAGTATTAATATGATACTATTTTCTAACAACTCAGAGCAACTGGAGGGTATTTTATGTATGTGTGTTATATAAAATACAGTTCTAGATATTAGAATATGCAGGGAATGGATCAAAAGGAATAAATGCTAAGTCAGTTTTGAAAAATTATTGAGTGAGCCAGGTGTGGTGATCCCAGTGGTTTGGGAGGCAGAGGCAGGGAAGACTGCAGGTTTGGGACCAGAGGCAGTCTGCATAATTTAGTGAGACCGTGTCTCAAAAAGTAAAAAAAAGAAAAAAAAAAAAAAAGGGCTGGAGGTGGCAGCTCAGTGGTCCAGCACTTGCAAAGCGTGGAAGCGTGAGGCCCTGGGTTCAACGCCCCATACGGCAAAAAGAAAATGAAAATATTGAGTCAAATGAAAATAAGAACATAAAATACATTTTATCACATCACCTGTGTAAAATATTACTATATTAGCTGTACATTCTTTATAAGTTTAATGCTTACTGGGTTTGAGTGATGTCTTCATTCTTTTGATTGCAATGATGCTTCTATATATGAGTAAAATGTATCAAATATAGACTCTAAATATTTACCGGAGGAGTTTTCCTCAGATGAAGTAACATAAACTCAATTTAATCCTTATTATTGTCCAGGGAATTGTGAGTTCATATATCATTTTCTTAAGACAGCTTCCTTACCTCTCTCACCCTACATAAACTCTGAGTTACATTTATTTTGTCACTTTAACTTTACTTTTACTATTATTTTATATAAATTATACCTAATGTAAGCTATTAAAATATACAGAATTAAGGAATTATACTTACATGGATTTAGTCTGTGTTCCAATTCTTAATAAAGAAGTATCTTATACAAAATTGAAAGACGTAAGAGTGATAGTCCGAATATCATTAATAATGGCAGCTAGAATATATTTAATGACTGTTGTGTGGCAAATCTATACTTGCATTACCTCTAATCTGCTTATCACACATGTGAGGAAAATTATCAGTATACTAGTTAAGATATGAGAGAAAAAATAAGTTCAGAAAAGATAAGTAAGTTGTTGAAATTACTTGGGTAAATAGGCATATGGGCTGTGCTTTCAACACAAGGCCTTAAAGTACAAAATATATGCCATTTCCATTCTGCTATTTTGTCTCCTCCAATGCTATTTTCCAACATACTTATTTCAAATATGAGTGTTGTTCCATCACCTATAAATATAAATAACATATTGGGCTCTAATTACTACATAAGTTTAATATACTGCCCAATTGATGTATGTAGATCTCAGTTGACTTCAGTGCACTCACCATAATATGGTATTTGTCATCATTTAAAATTTCCCTTATTAAAGTCAGTTGTACTTTTGACTGGGCTGAGGTTTAGCACACTTGGCAGAGTGCTGCCTTGCACTCTCTGAGGAGCTAGATTTGATCATCAGCACTGCAGAAACAGGGAAAAGACATGGCAATCCACTCCCAAAGCAATTCTTAAACAATCAGCTATTGAAAACCCTATGAGAGTCATTACGAGTTGGACTTGACTCGAAGGCTCCAAAGAACAACTACATAATTTTCACTTTTTTAACTATATCAGAATGCATACTAAGTCACATAATTTGTTGCCCAAACTAATCTCCTTCTCATAGACTTATCAAACAACTTTTATTTGATAGGATCTTTGTAACAATTAAAAAAGAAAAAGAGTAATTTCTGGTAACAAACAGAATATCACAAGTAAATTAAATCATAAATGTTCATGATATCATCATTTAGGTATATAATTAGTAAGTGGGGAGAGTGTGAAACTGCCCACTAGAAAGAATAAAAGGAATAAGATTATGCCTTTAAAAATGATTTTGGTATAATCCCAGCAATTTGGGAGGTGGAGGCAGGAGGATTGCGAATTCCAGGCCTGAGGCAGCCTGTGTAACTAGCAAGACCCTGTCTCCAGATAAAGAATAAAAAAGTGTCCTGAGGGTGCAGCTTAGTGGCAGGACACTTACAAAGCATGCCTGAAGGCCCTGTGTTCAACTCCCAAGTACAGAAAGAAAGGAAGGAAGGAAGGAAGGAAGGAAGGAAGGAAGGAAGGAAGGAAGGAAAAAGAAAGAAAGAAAGAAAGAAAGAAAGAAAGAAAGAAAGAAAGAAAGGAAGGAAGGAAGGAAGGAAGGAAGGAAGGAAGGAAAGAAAGAAAGAGAAAGGAAGGAAGGAAGGAAGGAAGGAAGAGAAAGAAACGAAAAGAGAAAAGAAAAGAGAAAAGAAAAGAAAAAGATTTTGGCCTTCAGATAAAATAGAATCATACGGGACATGTTGTGTTCTCTATCATAATATGCACTGTATAAAAAGTGGGAATATTTTGTGTACTGAATTCATCAAACTAATAATCAAATTTTGTAGTTTGTAAGAATGCAAGTGTATAGTGTGCTTTTGTATGTTTTGGAGTATTTTCTCTTAATGGCCAAAATTATAAACATTTAGATGCACAGCCAGTATGATAAATTACTATGAGAAAATGTTATAGTTAATGAAAGGATACATGAATTTTCATCTTTGTAGAACAGCTCCACATATATGAAATGTTTGGTGAGCTTGGCATAGCACAAAGTAAAATTAGGAACTTCAAGAAAGAGTTCATTGAGACCATTTATTTATTTCATTTATTTGTTTCACATGCATTTATTTTGAGTTGATTCCATGCTTAAAATTATTGTAAAGGATACGAGTGGGACTAAATAAATAAATGAATAAATAAAATAAAATAAAGTAAAATAAAAACCACAACAACCAGGCATGAAACCACATTCCTTTAATCACAGCGACACAGGAGGTGGAGGCAGGAGGATCGCAAGTTTGAATCCAGAGGCAGCCTGCATCATTTAGGGAGACTGTGTCAAAAATACAAAGTAGCCTGGCAGGGTGGTACATGCCTGTAATCCCAGCCATTTGGGAGGTAGAGGCTGGAGGCAAGTTCAAGACCAGAGGCAGCCTGCATAATTTAGCGAGACTCTGTCTCCAAAACTAAAAAAAATGGGCTGAGTGTGCAGCTCAGTTGCACAGCACTTGCAAAGCATGCAGACATGAGGCCCTGGGTTCAACTCCCAGTACCATAAAACAAAAAAATACAAAGTAAAAACTGGGCTGAGGGTATGGCTTAGTGGTTGACCACTTGAAAAAAGTATGTGTGAGGCCATGGGTCAACTCTCCAGTACCAAAACAATAACAACAATAACAACAACAACAAAAAAGTCAACAGCCATGGAATTGACAGTATGAAAAAGCTGTGCCTCCATTCTTAACAGCAAGGCTTCTCTGCTGGAAGTACTAGGTAAAGAACGCCAAATTCTGAACCTCTAATGTCTGTACAGAGTTTAGATATACTTTGGTCATTTCTGTTAAGTATAATAATACTATTTGTAGGGCTGCAGTTTCATGTATTCTCAGTAGTTTTTATTAACTGATTCTTGCTTCAGTTGTGTAACTTCATATTATACACTCCCTGTACTGGCTTACTGGGATCCATTTTCAATGATGGTTGTTGTTGTTGTTGTTGTTAGGTGCTGTCAAGTCGGTATCCGACTCATAGCGACCCTCATAGGGTTTTCAATGGCTGACTATTTCGGGATTGCCTTGGGAGTGGATTGCCAGGTCCTTCTCCCGTTTTTGCGGTGCTGGGAATTGAACTCGGGTCCTCAGAGACTGCAGCGCAGCGCTCTACCCACTGAGCCAAATTCCAGCCTTCAATGATGGATTCAAGTCAATTCATGTTCATCCCACTTGTTCTTTGATGATTGTGTGTACCTATTTATTTCCTATTTCTCCTATTGAGTCATAAACTTCTTTGTTTCGTGCAGCATCTCACAGCTTAACATCTAATAGATTTTTATGCCTACACATTAAATGAATAAATGAAGAAAGGTAAGAGTGAATATATTATGTATTGTTCCTCCTTCTCTTTCTCTATCAATCTTATGATCTGGAAGATAGTCTGTATTTAAAATAACCTCTAGACTGAGAGCTATAACTTAAGGAAATACCATTTTAAATGCTACCTTACAGAAAGTACTCTTACTTCTTAGTTATCTAAATTATGGTGAGCATTTAATTGTTTTGATCATATTTTGGCTATGTCCTATTCTTTAGGTAGAAAGTTATCATGACTAATGACAAATGTTTCTTATGTATACGAAGACTTTTATGTTCTCTTGTTGTTGTTAGGTGCCGTCGAGTCGGTATCCAACTCATAGTGACCCTCTGTACAACAGGGGAAACACTATTGTCAGTGCTTCTCTGCTGCTCATAGGGTTTTTAATGGCGAATTGATTTTTGGGAAGGGGTTGCCAGGTCCTTCTCCCAAGCCTACAGCTTCTGGTGTTCCCAGACAGTCTCCCATCCAGGTACTAACCAGGCCCGACCCTGCTTAGCTTCCGAGATCTGACAGGATCAGATGCCACAGGGCTACCACTGTTGGCTTTATGTTCTCTACAGGAGTTTAAATGAGATGAAGTAATATAAATTTCAATTTAATCCTTATTATTGTCCAAGGAATTCTCAGTTCATAAATAATTTTCTTTAGACAGCTTCCTTTCCTTTCTCACTGTACATAAACTCTGAGTTAAATATATTTCATCATTTTAACTTTGTTTTTCATAGGAAGAGAAAAATTTAGTTTTCTCTCAGGATTAGAGAACACAAATATATAAAATAGAAAATAATAAAATCAAGTTTTTAATGTCTATTACTACTTGTCATGAAGAAAAGTTGTTATAAAAACTGGAAAGCATTTTTGTATTATTATTTATACATATATAGTTAAAACTACAAAGTAATTTGTGTTTGTTCTAACATTGTAGAACATTTTTATGTCTATTTTAGTACTGGGTATTAGTTGTACATAATAA
>VMDO01031625.1:0-19872 GCA_007922755.1 Pedetes capensis
AATGAACATAGACAATGAACATGGCACTATTTCTTTTTTTAAATTGTTACATCTGAATTGTACATTTTTATGTAGTACAACATAATGCTATTTCTTAACTAGTAATACATTTCTTAAAGTTGGTTAGAAATTTTTTCAAACTTCAAAATAGACTCTAAGGTATTTATTTTGATTCAAGGAGAAGATTAATGTTGTAGATAAAAGTACCATTTCTACTATATTTTTGTGTGTGTATGTGACATTCCTGTAGTCATAACATTGGGCTGAAGGTAGAATAACCTCATTCATTTCTCGTGTTTGAGTTATTATCTAAAATTCACATAAATGTTGAAATTATTCCTGGTAGTTTCTTCTTCTCTTTCTGTATTTTAGAATTAGAAAGCATGCAAATTATGTGTAGGAAAGACTAAGAAGTTAATATGCTCTATTATACTATTTTACTTATACACAGTAATTTAATTTACATCTTAATGGATAGTGATTTTGGGGGGTCTGTTCTTGTTTTTTACAAAAATTGTATCAGTTCCTTGAGTTAAATTTAGAACAGCTCCATAAAAAAGACAATAAAATAATAAGAAAAAGTAAACTATGAATAGCAGAGAAGTACTATCAAATATAGTACCAGAAAATGAGGCACCCGAGGATTGAAGTCATTCAAGAAATGACTGGGAAAGAGAAATCTCCTCAAGGTATAATAGACTTTAATGACAAGAATGGAGTGAAGCTCCTTTTGCTGATGTGGCACGACTCTGAATAAGAAGAAATACAGTGTCTGCAACAATGGACTCAAACATAAAAAGATTGTGTGTGCATGGCACAGTGGTAGATAGTATTTTGTCCTGCTATATTTAGAGTCATTATGACTCAGACCCGACTCAATGGCGCACAACATCATCAGACAACATAACATGTATATATACACATATGTTGTTGTTAGGTGCCATTGAGACAGGTCCAACTCATAGTGGACCTATGTACAATAAAATGAAATACTCACTGACACTGTACCATGCCCAGCCCTACGTCAGTGCTTCTCTTCTATTCATAGGGTTTTCAATGGCTGATTGTTTTGGGATTGTTCCGAGAGTGGGCTGCCAGGTCCTTCTGCCATTTTTGTGGTGCTGGGGATCAAACCCAGGGCCTTAGAGACTGAAGAAAAGCACTCTACCAACTGAGCTAAACCCTAGCCCATATACATATATGTTGTTGTTGTTGTTGTTGTTGTTGTTAGGTGCCGTCAAGTTGAGTCCAACTCATAGCAACCCTATGTACAGCAGATCGAAACACTTCTCAATTCTGTGCCAGCCACACGATCTTATTTATATTTAAGCCCATTGTTGCAGACACTGTGTCAATCCATCTGGTGGAGGGTTTTCCTCCTTTGCATTGACCTGCCACGTTCCCAAACATGATGTCTTTCTCTAAGCACTGATCTCTCCTGACTACATGTCCAAAATATGTAAGACTCAGTCTAGCCATTCTTGCTTCCAAGGAACACTCTGGTTGCACTTCTTCTAGGACAGATCTGTTGGTTCTTTTGGTAGTCCATGGTATATTCAATAGATGTCTCCAGTACCACGATTTAAAATCATCAATTCTTCTCCTGTCTCCCTTGTTCAATGTCCAGCTTTCACAACCATATGATGCCACTGAAAATACCATGGCATGAGTCAGGCGCACCTTCATCTTCAGTGTGACATCTTTGATTTTCAATACTCTAAAGAGATCTTTTGCCACAGCTTTTCCTAGAGCAATGTGTCTTTTGATTTCTTGACTGCTGCTTCCACGGGTATTGATTATAGAGCCAAGCAAAGCAAAATCTTGGACAACCTCAATCTTGTCTCCATTTATTGTGAAGTTGCATACTGGCCCAGTCGTAAGGATTTTTGTTTTGTTGATGTTTAGTCGCAATCCATATTGAAGGTTGTGATCGTTGATCTTCATCAGTAAATGTTTTAAATCTTCTTCACTTTCAGCAAGCAGAGTTGTGTCATCTGCATGATGCAGGTTGTTAACACATATTTATACACTTGTTTCTTTTTTGTTTTTGTTTTTTGTCTCATAGCCCAGGCTAACCTGGAACTTGCTCTGTGGCTAGTCTGGTCTGGATCCCATAATGCTCCCTGATTCTGCTTCCTTAGTGTTGGGATTACAGGCGTGTATCATTATGCCTGACTGCATAGTGTACAATGTTTATGGTGGGCAGTTTAGTAATATATTTTAAATGACTATCCTCTTCAACCTAGCAAATCCACTTACAGGACTCTGTATTTTCTATGTATTTTTCTCTCATGTATTTCTAGGCATATGTGTGAGAATACTAAATTCAATATTGTTTGGAATAACTACAGATTGAAAACTAGTTAATAATATGATGCAGACATTCATTTAATAGAATATAGTCAAAAAGAGTGAATCTGCTCTTTATGGACTGATAGGATCAGATCTCCACACTGTTAATAAAAACAGCAAAATGCAAAACTCTGTATGCATTTTGTTACTATCTTTCCCATTTGTGTGTAAAAAGAAAACAAACACAGAGCTAGATTTTCTATATCTAGAAACTTGACAGTGATTGCCTCTAGGAAAAGGAACTAGGTAAATGAAGAAAAAGGAGGAAGATTTATTTTCTACCATATGCCTTTTAGTATCTTTTGATTTATGCACCTTATATTAACTATTTTTAAAATCTCTTCTCTTCTTTTCTTTTCTTTTCTTTTCTTTTCTTTTCTTTTCTTTTCTTTTCTTTTCTTTTCTTCCTTTAGAGAAAGAGCATGGGCTTTGGAGTCAGAGAATTTGATTCTACTTACTATTTAACTAGCTATGTGACCATGGCCTAGGGCTTTGTGTGTGCTAAGCATACCTCTGGCACTAAGCTACATACACCTGTGCTACAGTTGAGATCAGAAATGCTCCTCAAAGGCTCATGTGTTGAAGGCTTAGTCCACAGCCTATGGTGCTGTTGGAAGATGCTAGAACCTTTATGAAGTGGAACCTAGTATGAAGAAGTTAGGTTACCAGAGGCATGCAATTGAAGGGGATGTTGGAGCCCTAGCCTCCTCTCCCCACTCCATGTGTGTGTGTGTCCTGGCTGCCTGTAAGTGAACAGCTTCCTCTACTGTATGCTCCCACCATGAAGTACTACACTGCCTTGCCACAGGCCCCAAAGCAACAGAGCTAGCCAACCATAGACTGAAACCTCCAAAACTGAGCCAACACAGACCTTTCCTCCTTATAAGTTGATTTATCTCAGGTATTTGTTACGGTAATGGAAAGCTAAGACAACGCCTTTGCATGTGACTACATTATAGAATGTATGGAAGGACAAAAGTGCTTTTACAATGCCAACACTCAGGCATCGTTACTGTAAAATTTTGGTGCAATTCTTCCTGGTCTTGAAAAAAACATCTTTTCTGACTACTGAGTAAACAATTTGTTTTTTAAATGTATTGCATAATTTATTGTTCCTTATAAAATACACTGTAGTGATTTATTGATGAAGATAATAAGTAGAGAGTACTTATATATGTGCTTATTGTGCAATAAGTGTATCATACTTTTCCTGCTCAGGTCCAGGAATCACGTCTTTATTGCAAATGTGCCCTTCCTGGCTAGTATCCAACCTTGAGAAAAAAGGAACAATACTGTTACTAATTTAAATGCTATAGCTCTTGGGGGTTGTTTGTATTGAAACAATATAGGTTATCTTGCCAGTGCAGTCCCTTAGTTCCATTTATTTAGTGCTGGTTACATTACTCTGACAGTGTATCATCCAGTGACTTCCAAAGACCCTCTCAAAGAGTATTACTGTGCTTCCTTGATGTTGAGGCCTAACACAAGTCTTGCCCAGAGAATGCAGGAAGATGTGAACTATAATTCTTTTTCTGTTCATGTTAAATATACCATTCAGAATTGTATAGCATAAATATGAAACAATATTCTTTCTTCTCCCCTCTCTTCCTCCCTCCTTTCTCCCCCCACCCTTTTGGTGGTGCTGGGGACCTGAACCCAAGATCTGACTCATGGTTTCCCACCTTTCTACCACAGAGCTGCACCCTTAGCCCATTTTTTACTCTTTTTAAATTTTGAGACAGGGTCTCGCTGTTATGCAGGCTGCCTCTGGCCTCAAACTTGCAAGTTATTGCAATTAATTTGCCCACATATATTGAATATTGCAAATCTCTTTCATTTTCCTAGCTCTGATAGGCAAAAAGGAAAAGAAAAAATAGGTCTACCATATTTATGGTTTCAGCGATAGAAGATTAAAAATATTTGAAAATGGGTCGCACCTGTAATCCTAGTACTCAGCAGTAGGAGGATCTCAAGTTCTAGGCCAGCCTGGGCTGCCTAGAGCAGTAGTCTCCATCCAACTTTTTTTGACATGGGGGATCAGTTTCATGGAAGACAATTTTTCCAAAGACCAGAGGTAGAGCTTAGGCAGTAATGCAGGCAATGAGGAGTGGCTGTAAATACAGATGAAGTTAGATCACTCACTCACCCCTCACCTCCTGCTGTGCAACCCAGTTCCTAACCATCACACCAGTCCATGGGCCCCGAGGTTGGGGATCCCTGATAGATACAGACAGCTCTAGACAAGCCTGGGCTACATAATGAGACCCCATATCAAGAAATCAACAAAACCAAACAAACAAAAAACCTGAGTCTGTTCTGAACATGTACAGAATTTTTCCAGCACTGGGGCAGTAAAACCCAGAGCCTTACACATGATTTGCAAGCACTGTACCATGAGCTGCACCTCTAGCCCATTTTTCACTTGGTTAGGGTCTTGCTAAGTTACACAGGCTGCCCCTGCCTCAAACTTGTGATCCTCCTGCCTCAGCCTCCTGAGTCACTGGGATTACAGGTGTTCACCACCATGCCCAGCTTCAGAATTTTTCTTGTCATCATTCCCCAAACAATACTGTACTACAACTGTGTATATCGTATTAGCCATTATAAGTTACCTAGAGATGATTTCCCCCACGTCTGTCAGCTTGTTGGCTGTGGGGGCTTGCGTGTTGTGCTGTGGTGCTGAAAGCTATGCCACTGGTATTTCAGACACTAACAGAGCCACCCATGATGGACAGGTTTCAGCTGAGCTTCCAGACTAAGACAGACTAGGGAAGGACCCAGCAGCCCACTCCTAAAACAATTAGCCATTGAAAAACCCTATGAATAGCAAAGAAGCACTGTCAAACATGGTACTGGAAAATGAACCCCCCAGGCTGGAAGGCATTCAAGAAATGACTGGGAAACAGTTGCCTCCTCAAAGTAGGGTCAACCTTAATGACAAGAATGGAGTAAGGCCTCTGGGACCTCTTTTTGCTGATGTGGCATGACTCAAAATGAGAAGACACATAGTGGTTGTAATAGTGGGCTTGAACATAAAAAGATCAGGTGCAAGGCACAGTGTTAGGTAGTGTTTCATTCTGTTGTACACAACTCAACAGCATCCAACAACAACAACAGAGATGATTCATGATACACTCTAGGATGTGTATAGTTTCTATGCAAATATTACACCATTTCATATAAGGAACTTGAGTATTCACAGATTTGGGTATCTTTCAGGGACCTCTGCAGATAATGAGGGACAACTATATTTTTTATTTGATTTGACTTTTTTGTTATTGTAGTGAAGTTAAGCCTATATTTGTGTTTCATAATCATTTGTATTTCTTCTTTGAATTCCCTGTTCATGTTCTGTGTCCATGATTTTCTACTTGGAACTTTTTCATGCTGATTTTTAGTGGATATATATGATATCACCTAAAATATGACACTGTACAGCAGGCAGTGAAGATGTGTGTGTGTGTGCATGCCCACACATGGGCATATACATGTGTATCTTGCCATTTGCCCATGATATGTTGTTGTTGTCAGGTGCCATCAAGTCGTGTCCAACTCATAGCAACCCTTATAGGGTTTTCAATGACTGATTGTTTCAGGATTGCCTCTGGAGTGGATTGCCAAATCCTTCTCCCATTTTTGTGGTGCTGGAAATCGAACTCAGGACCTTAGAGACTGCAGAGTGGTGCGCTACCAACTGAGCTAACTCCCAGCTTGCCCATGATAGAACTTGGAAACATTTCCCCCAATATATCTTTTGGATTTGTTAGTGGAGTTTTTGTTTGTTCATTTGAGGGTTTTGTTTGTTTGTTTTTTGTTCTAGTCAGATTTTTCAATCTGTATTTTTGTCATTTTCAGAAAAGCTTTTCTCAATTTCAGAAAAATGAATAATTTACTGTTTTCTTAAGTATTTTTAGAGTTTCATTTTTACATTTAAATCTTTGTTTTGTCTGTAATTGATTTTGATATAAAAATGAGGCAAGAATCAAGCATCTCCCACCCACTCTACCACCGCTAGCACCTCCATCCTGCCCCAGTGAATAAGGGGATGCACCTGTGCCATATGCTGAGTAACCCATCTATTCTCCACTGGTTTGAAATTCCATGTTTATCACATACTACACTTTAATTGATATTGGATGACATTTGTCTCTTACCACATTATTTTAATTATTATTGCTTCATAGTACATATTCTTATCTTGTAGAAGTATCTACTCTTCTCTGAATTCCCCAGTTTTTTTCCTATTTACTCTTCCAGATGAACTTTAGAATCACTTTGGCTTTCCAAAAACAAGCTACTTGAGATTTTGTGTGGGATTGTATTAATTTATAAAGAACTGATATTTACATAATATTGTGTCTTCTCAATATGGTCACTTCATTTACATAACCTATAACCCACAGAGATTTACGGTTCTCTTCACAAAAGTACATTTCTTATCAAGTATGTTTCTAGGCATATATATCAATTTAGGTGTTATTGTTCCTTTTGTAAAAGGCAAAATACCAAGATCCTTATATTTTCTAAATTTTAAAATCAATAGGAAACTCTGGCTTCTCTCTGTCGAATTATTAGTTGTTCATTTATTTTATTGACTTGATAATGTAAACTCTGGAGATACTTTTTTTTTTAAGGGCTAGAGATGGAGCTGAGTAGTAGAGTGCTTATCTAGTGTGCACAGGCCTGGGAAGGATCCTCAGCAGCCCCGCCCCCAATGCACACAACACAAAACCTCCCTCATAGGCAGTTATTTCCAGTAGTCCTTTCATAAAATCCTGCAGTGAGGATCAATCTTCATGTCAAAAAGCTGAGTAATTGGTCTTTATTGTTGTTTTTTCCCCCGCTCCCCGGACCAAGAATAAGACAAAGGTGCTCACCCTCAACATTGAAGATTTCAGACACTAAAACTAGGCATAGGAAAAACAAAAGCTTCTATTTTGGAAAAAGAAGACATAAAATGATGTTCCCCACACCACCACCCAATGACATGATCCCTTATGTAGAAAATCTGATAAAGTATGTTTTAAAAACCTACTGGAACCAAGACGTGAGTTTAGCAAGTTTTCAGGATAGAAGATCAATACATAAGAATTCATTTTAAAAATATAAAAGTAAAAAATGCATGCTGTATACTAGGAATAAATTGTTGTTGCTGTTAGGTGCTGTCAAGTCGAGTCTAACTCATAACGACCCTCACAGGGTTTTCAATGGCTGACTGTTTCGGGATTACCTTGGGAGTGGGTTGCCATGTCCTTCTCCCATTTTGTGGTACTGGGAATCGAACTCAGGACCTCAGAGACTGCAGAGCAGTGTTCTACCAACTGAGCTAAATCCCAGCCCAGGAATAAATTAGAAGTTGGAAATTAAAAGACAATGTTGTTTGCAATGGCATGAAATTATTGAGAATAAACCTAAAAAGATGAGAGACGTATACACTAAAAACTAGAAGAAACTGAGAGAAATTAAAGACCTCAGTATAGGGAGAGATCTACCTTGTTCATGTGTCAGAAATTCAGTATTATTTATATTTCAGGTGTCTCAAATTGATCTGGATATTCAATGCAATCCCAATCAAAATGCTAGCAGGAGCTGAGGATGGTGATCCATGCCTGTAATCTCAGCTACTTGGGAGGCTGAGACAGGAGGATCACAAATTTGAGGCCTGCCTCAGCTACATAGGGAGTTCAAGCACAGCCTGAGCAACTTAGTAAGACACTGTCTCAAAAAACAAAAACAAACAAACAACAACAAAAAAAAACAAAACAGGGATGTAGCTCAGTGGCAGAGAGCTTTACCAGGGGAAAGTGCTAGGTTCAATATGTAATAGCAGAAAACAAACAAACCTAGGAGGCATTTTTACATATGGACATTCGAAAAACCTAGAATACTCAGAAAACTTTGAAAAAGAAAACAAAGTTGAACTGGGTGCAGTGGCTCACACCTATAATCCCAGCAACTTGGAAGGCAGAGGTAGGAGCATCACAGGTGCTTGGCCAGAGGCATCCTTTGTAACTTAGCAAGACCCTGTCTCAATATAAAAATTTTTTTTAAAAAGGGCTGGGTGTGCAGCTCAATGGTAGAGTGCTTGCAAAGTATGTGCAAGGCCCTGGGTTCAACCCCCAAATACTACAAAAATAAAAATAAAAAAGCTATCAGACTACACTATCAGACTTTAAGAGTCATTATAAAACTAATAAAGACACTGCAGCCCTGGCCTGTGGCATCCAATCCCGTCAGATCTCGGAAGCTAAGTAGGGTCCAGCCTGGTTAGTACTTGGATGGGAGACCACCTGGGAACACCAGGTACTATAGGCTTGGGAGGGGGACCTGGCAACCCACTCCCAAAAATCAATCCACCATTGAAAACGGTATGAACAGCAGAGAAGCAGTGACAATAGTGTTTCAGTTGTTGTACATAGGGTCACTATGAGTCAGATACTCCACAGTACCTAACAACAACAAAGACACTGCTGTTGGCATAAAGATAGAAAAATAAGTCAATGGAACAGAATCAAGAGTTTGGAAATGAGACACCCACAACTAATTTCAACAAAATTGCCAAGAAAATTTGGTGGAGAAATGATAGTCTTTCAGATTTTTACATGAATGTTCATAAAATCTTTCTTTGTAATAACCTCAAACTGGAGACAACCCAATTCTATCAATGGATGTATTGATAAGCAAACTGTGGTAAATTTATGCAATGGAACATTGCATGGACAATCTCAGCATAACTATTTTGAGTAAAAGAAGTCAGACACCCCCCTACACACAGAATAGAACATGGGGTTTTATTCTATTTATTAAAAGTTCTAAGAAATGCAAACTAGTTTATAGTAACAGAAAATAGGTTAGCAATTGCAGAGGTGTGTGGCAGAAAGAGCAAGAAAAAATGGTTATCTAGCCTGCAGCCATACCACTGTTGCGTCTGATCCCATCAGATCTCAGAAGCTTATCAGGGTCTGGCCTGATTAGTACTTGGATAGGAGACCGCCGCAGGACACCAGGTACTGTAGGCTCTGGAGAAGGACCCTGCAACTCACTCCCAAAAAACAATCAGCCAATGAAAACCCTAGGAATAGCAGAGAAACACTGACAATGATGTTTTGCCTACATAGAGTTGCTATGAGGCAGATACCAACTCTATGACACCTAACTACAAATGGTTATCTGTGGTTTCTGTTTGCTTCTGGTTTCCTTTTTTGTTTGTTTTGCTTTTGTTTTAGGGTTTGTTCATTTTTATTGTTACTATTTTTGTCATTTTGAGACAATATCACTATGTAGCTCAAGTTAGTGTAGAATTCACTGTGTAGCCCAGGCTGGCCTTGAACTCATGATCCTACGCCTCAGCCTCCCAAGTGCTGGAATTACAGGCCTGTGTCACTACACCCAGATTGTTTCTTGTTTTGTTTTACTTGGTTTCAGATTTAGTTTCATTTTCTTTTTTGATTTGTTTTTATTTTTGCTATTATTTCCAGTTTTATTTCACTGTGATGAAAAAGTTTTGATCTCTAGAACATCTAACTTTTGGAATATAAAATAAGGTTTCTTTTGTTGTTTATCTACTCTGTTCTCTAATTTTGTGGTTATTAATCCTGACTCAAAAATTAGACTCACTTGCAAACTTTAAAAAGATACCATACCTAGACTGCACACTGAGAAATTCTGGTTTAATAACTTCAGGTGGGGCCAGGTACAGGTTATAAAAACTGTCCCATGTGTTTCTAATGTGAAAAAGCCCTGAGAACTAGTGATCTGTGGCAAAAAAAGAAATGTGTTAAAGTGTCAGAGGATGCAGTATAGCCTAGTATTTAATAGCACAACTTCTAGAATCACACTTGTGATTGAATTCCAGGTCTACCCTTAACTATCCCTCCATATATATTCACTATATATAATATTCTTGAGTCTAAAGTGCACACTTTCAATAGTTTTAAAGGGCTAAAAAATCAGGTACAGATTAGAATTGCATGCAGATTAGATTTAAGATTGAGAGCTGGTTTGAGGTAGAAAATTACAGAACTACTATATGTGTAAATACAATACAATGCAATAATTTATTATTTTATTCATTATCATTATTATAATTTACCTGTTATTCATCACACTCATTGGCATTGCTCATTATTGAAATGTTAATAGTGGTCTCCATCACTTCACTATCACCCCATGGGACAAGGAATGATTGAAGGGAAGGAATGGATTAGAATAGTAAACTAGCCTTTTTTCATTTAAGGAATTGTTAAATCCTGAGTGTGGATTAGATTTGGGTGAGGATTAGATTTGAGAATATGTGGTACATCATACACATTTCTCCTACATATAGCCCTCTCCATTCCTCAGTTTCCTCCTCTGAACGGATAGACAACAATGAGACTTAATTTAATTTGTGAAGATTAAGTAAAATGCTGTGTATGAAGCTCTTAGCATAGTGCATGTCATGTAATAAGGGCTGAAGGCTATTATTGTCTGGTTTCTTTTTAGTATTCACCTTTTCCACCTCATTCCAATACTATTCAACTAATTTGGAAGGCATGTGGTCAGTTTTTAGTTCTAGTGGTGGTTCTTTTATAACTTTAAGTAACAAGAACAAACCTGTTTCCCAAACCAACAATTTCAGAATTGGAGAAACTCTTGAGAAACCTCTCCATATTGAAAGACGAAGAGATTTCCATTAGCTTCCCCTTCCTCCACACTTTATTATTATTGTTACTTTTATTATTTTCATCATCATTATTATTTATATTTAGCCTTTCCTTCTTTTTTTTTTCTTTTTTATTGGAAATTTTTAATGTACAACTTAATGGGATTCATTATGACATGTATTTCATTGTGACATTTCCATATATGCATTTCATTGTACATTGCTCACATAACTTCTCCCTTACCCTCTCATGACCCTCTTCCCCTATCCCCACCCCCCCACCAATGGTCTCCTTTCTACTTGTATGTCTTTTTGTGACGATATCTACATGTGTGCATTGCAATTTTGATTTAAGTCCAAACTTTTTTCTATAGTGATCTACCTTTTTATATTCTCAGTGGTATTTCATGAGTGGTCTAGTCCATTTACATTATTGCCAGCCTTTGATATTATTGCTTTTTTTTTTTAATTTTAGCTATTCTTGTTTTTTTCTATCTTCCCCTTTTTTTTCCCCACTATACTAATAAAGTTGTGCTATTTACATTGAGGTTGACCTCTCCCCCTTTCCTTCCTCCTCGTTGACCCACCCTCCTCCCTCTCCTGCCTTCTCCCATTATCTCTTCCTTTTGCTAGATCCCGCCCTCCTTCTTTCCACTCCTTAAATTGTCCCTTCTACACTAAGTTTAATTGAGCTTTTTTTATTATGCTTCAATTTATATGTAGGATTTTTTTCCTTCTTTTAAGTTTGATTCAGTTTCCACATGTAAGTGAGAACATACAGTATTTCTCTTTTGGGGCTTGTGTTCATTCACTTAAGATGATGTTCTCCAATTCCATCCGTTTGGCTGCAAATGACATTATTTCATTTTTTTAATTGCTGAGTAGTATTCCATTGTGTATATGTACTATAATTTTTTTATCCACTCTTCTGTTGATGGGCACTTTGGTTGATTCCATATCCTTGCTATTGTGAAAAATGCTGCATTGAATATGGAGATGCAGGTGTTTCTGTGGTATAATGACTCATCTCCCTTTGGGTATATTCCCAATATTGGTATAACTGGGTCATATGGCAGATCTATTTTTAGTTTTCTGAGGTACCACCATATTAATTTCCAAAGGGGTTGAACCAATTTATAACTCCACCAGCAGGGTAAGAGGGTTCCCTTTTCTCCACAATCTCACCAGCATTTGTTGTTATTTGTTTTATTGATCTTGGTGATTCTTACTGGAGTAAGGTGGAATCTCAGAGTTTTGATTTGCATTTTCCTAATGGCTAGGGATATTGAGCATTTTTTTCATGTGTTTCATGGCTTTACAAGCTGCTTCATTTGAGAACTGCCTGTTCAGTTCCTTTGCCCACTTGTGTATTGGGTTATTTGTTGTCTTGGGAGGTGCTTTCTTGAGTTCTTTATAAATTCTGGAAATTAGTCTTCTGTCCAATGTATAGGATACAAAGATTTTCTCCCATTCAGTAGAGACTTCCTTGACTCTGTTGATTGTTTCCTTTGCTGTACAGAAGCTTTTTAGTTTCATGTAATCCCATTTATCTATTCTTCTTGTGATTTACATTTAGCCTCTCCTTCATTTTTATATGTGAATGGTATTATAGCTGAGTATTGATTTCTTGGGTCACATCCTTTCACCCTCCACACTCTAGGTTTGTTCCAATGTCTTTTTCCCTTTAGAGCTGTTGTGGAAAATTGAAAGGAAACTTCTTTTCTTCTTTTCTAGTTGATAACATATTTCTTAATCTGAATTATAGTAGGATTCTTTATTGGTAATGTTACTAAAATATTTTCCTTGGTGGATTTTTTGTTTTTTTGGCTGCTAAGTGGTGAGCCTTTGTGGTCCTTAAATTTAGAGATATTTTTCTTGATTTCAAGGAAGTTTTCTTATATCTTTGTTTTTGTTTTTGTTTTGTTTTGTTTTCTCTTTTATCAGTTCTACTCTGCTTCAGGGAACATCAGTTAATGCGTGTGTGGGCTTCTGTCTTTTATACCTAATATTTTTCTTTTAGTAACTTGTATTCTTTTTCTTTCCCATAGCATATAAAACTTCCCTTCTTAGGTGGCAGGCTAGGATATAGCTCAGTGATAGGGTACTTGTCTAGTATCTGTGAGGTCCTGGGCTCAGTTCCTAGCTCCAATTAAAAAAAAAATTCTCCTTTTATTACAGTTGGTCTTTCTGACCCATGCCACAGATTTATTATGCTGTGTCAGTTCTATTTTATGCTATTTCCAATATGGTTTTCAGTTCTATAATCTTCCTCATTTTTGGTTTACATTTTATCCATTTTTTTCATCTGTGTTAGCTCCTTCGGTCTCATTATACTTTTTTTTTTTTTTTTTCACTTTAAGAATATACCTAAAAGCCAAGTATAGTGTTGAATGCCTGTAATTCCAGTGCTTAGGAGGCAGAGGCAAGAGGATGACAAGTTCAAGGCCACAGGCAGCCTGCATAACTTAACTAATCCCTGTCTCAGAATAAAAAATTAAAGATGGGCTCAGGTTGCAGCCCAGGGGTAAACACTCACAAAGTATGTAGAAGGCCCTGGGTTCAGCACCCAGTACTGAAAGAAAAAAAAAAAAAAAAAAAAAAAAAAAAAAAAAAAAAAAAAAAAAAAAAAAAAAAAAAAAAAAAAAAAAAAAAAAAAAAATATATATATATATATATATATATATATATATACACACACACACACACATACACACACACACATACATATATATGCACACACACACACAGAGTGGGAGAGAGAGAGAGAGAGCACAAGAGAGGCAGAGACAGAAACAGAGAGTCAGAGAGAGAACGAGCCTGCACTAAGTATTTTGTGTCTGACATGTTCTGCAGTACTTTTTTTCCTCAAAAATACTTTTTCTTCTGGTATTTGATGGTTTCTTTCCTCTTTCTTTTTTTATTTTTCATCTTACCCTTTTTCATTCTCACTGCATTGTTTTTTCCCCTGCACGTTATTCAGATTTGAATAGAGTGAGATGGACTCTCCTTAGTATTATGTGCCCCCACCTATTGTGAGTTCTTCTCAACCCTTTACCCAGGCACACTGTAAATAATACATAAAACTTAAGGTGGAATTTTGGTGATGCAGAGGCTTTATTTGGTTGTTCAGCTGTAGGTATTTAGAGATTTAAGAATATCAGTAGGTAAGGGCAACTGGTAGCTTCAATTCAAGTTTTTTAGTATATTTCCTCTGTTAAAGAAGGGATGTGGATTCAGGAAGCTGGAAGCAAGCCTTGGTTTTTGTGTTTTGCGTGTAAAAGAAGTTAAACCTAACACAGAAGTCATAGTAGAGAACATAGGCAAGGTTTGCTGTGAAAGATAGTATACCTTTGAGACGTGAAGGCTGGCAATAGAGAAGAACTATTGTGCAGACCTAAGATCAAATATGATTTTTATAGAGGAATTTGAGTCTTTGGGGCTGAGAGAAATTCTGTACACCTGGGGCTTTTGTTTAAAATGGGTTAATGGACTTCCTAGTGTTCTCAAAAGGATGAATTCTTAGGCTATTTCAAAGGTTAAGAAAAGGATGCTTCAAATGCTAAGAATTTAGGCAGCTATTGATCTTGATTAAGTTGCAGCATCCATGGAACAATGTCCTCTCCAATGCTGGGGGGAGGTGTTCAGTTCTACATTCCTTATCATCCATCCTGGAGCTGGGGTTTAGCTCAGTTGGTAGAATGCTACTTTGTGCTCCTTGAGGCCCTGGGTTTGATCCCTAGCACCACAAAAATGGGAGGACCAGGCAACCCACTCCCAAAGCAATCCCAAAACAATCAGGCATTGAAAATCCTATGAATAGCAGAGAAGCACTGACCTAGTGCCAGGCATGGCACAGTGTTGGGGAGTGTTTCATTCTGTTGTACATAGGGTCTCTATGAGCCCACCCCACTCTCTAGCACCTAGCAACAACATCATCCATCTCAGCGGAAGCAGGAGCCATTCTTAATCTCCTTCTTCCTCCCTTTTACCTGTTAATGGCTAAGCTAATCTACCTAATACTTCCATTTCACTAGCTATTTTCAATGTGGATGTATCTCCATTTTTCCTATAACCCAACCATACCCTTAGTCTTTGTGACTTAAAAGTAAGGAGTTTTAGTAGCATCCTTCTGAAATGATTTACATTTTGTGCCTTGCACTAGATAGAGGAAGTGTGGCTAGTTGGCTTCCTCCTTCAGTTTAGTCCAAAAGACATCGTATCTAACAAATATTCTTCAAATACTTGTGTGAGGCCATAACTATTTTCTAGTTTCATTGTCAATAGACTTTTTCTCTGCTTTTGATTCTCTTTGTTCATTTCAGTGGATTTTAAGGAAAATGAATTATAGAAGCATGTATTTATCTTTCTGGAAGCCCCCTTATAGATGTTGTAAGGTGCCATTGAGCCAAGTCTTACTCATAGCAACCCTGTGTACAACAGAGCAAAACTCCCTGACATTGTGCCATGCCTGCCACTATATCAGTGCTTCTCTGATATTTATAGAATGGCTAGTTGTTTGGGGATTGTTTTGGGAGTGGGCTGCCAGATGCTTCTCCCATTTTTATAGGGCTAGGGATTGATCCCAGGGCCTCAGAGAGCACAGAGCAGCACTCTTACCAACTGAGCTAAACCCCAGCCCCTTCTTATGGTATTATTTATATTTGTATTTTCATCTGATGGCCTCTTTTATCTCAGGACCTTGGAGCTCAGAGGATGAGAGGAGCCCTTTGCCCCTCAGTAATCAGCTCAAGTAATTCTCAATGTTGCCTTTCAGGGTCAGATGTGCAAATACTGGTCTTTCTGAATTTTGTTTCCTCCTCCCCTAAATGTGGATGATAATATGTAGCTTGAGGAATTGTTCAGGACTAAACAAGATTGCACCTCTAAAGTACCTAAGTTATAATGTCCACAAAGTGTTTTTTAAATTGTTAATTTCTGCTGATTGTCGTGGGTCACACTTGTAATTCTAGCACTTGGGAGGCTAAGGCAGGAAGGTTCCAAATGTGAAGCCAGCCTGGCCTACATAGTAAGACTGTGTCAAAAACAAAAACAAAAACAAACTAAATTAAAAAATAGAATAAAAGTAAAAATATAAATTGTAATTTCTCTTCCCTTCTAAGTCAAAGTCCAGTGGTTTTCACAGCCATAAAAGTATAAAAATACCTGGTCAGCATCATTGATTTATAAACAGGTTAGTATCTAAACTCGGATGTGACCATTGAGACCAGTTACATAATTTGAAGTGCCCAGTGCAAGAGGAAACAGTGCCACTTATTCAAAAATATTAATAATTTCAAGATAGCTGGCAGCAGAACAATAAACGCAGTACAGGGCCCTTCTGAGCATGGCCCTTATGTGACTGCATGGCTGCATATCCTTGATGACAATGGTTGATCATCATCATTGCTTTGGAATTAAA
This sequence comes from Pedetes capensis, assembly GCA_007922755.1. Taxonomy (NCBI): domain Eukaryota; kingdom Metazoa; phylum Chordata; class Mammalia; order Rodentia; family Pedetidae; genus Pedetes; species Pedetes capensis. Next base: position 16,416 of record VMDO01031625.1, read on the forward strand.
GAGGAAAATTTGGAGTAACCCAAAGGCATTCTGTGTTACATGGAACATTTTTTGTTGATAGTAGTTCCTGAGAGTCACTGTACGATTATTTCGATGTGGAATAAGAAAAAAACAAACAAAAATAATATATCCAAAAATCCTCTAAAAAATCCTCTCTTTCAAAATTCAAAATGACTCATTATTCATCATTGCACAGGGAAGAGAACAGTTTCTCATCTGATTATAACCCATACTTTCTGTGAAGTTATAGCCAAAGTCTAGTCATACAAATCATTACTCTCTGACTGTATAAATCAGGCAAGTGGAACGCTCGGCTTAATGAATTGATTACCATTGTGTCTCCTGAGGGAGATTAACTCTGTTTCTTTCTTTCCTTTTCATTGTAATATGGAAATATAAATCTTTTCTATATGAGGCTGAATGCAATTTACAAAAATAAGCTAGAAGTCTTTGGGACCCAGAGAGTCAATATGGAGAAATTCTGTTCATTATCTATCCTCTAGTCTCCAAATGGGTAAAATCTCTTTATAGAAGGCCTGTCTGACCATGCAGTGCCCTACCTGTTAGATTTTAGTATAAGGCAAACACAGTGTAGGAGTGAGTATAAAAACAGGGCTGAGTTATGTTTCAGTGACCATCATAAAAGGCAGATGGACTGAGACAGGTGAGAGGGGACCAACCCCTCCCTGGGGCACTGGACAAGTATTGAGTATTAAAAGTGCTCTTAAACTCTGTTAAAATCAATATTGATGTTGATGATAAATTCTTTTGTCTGTAAGCACTCTTTCCAGTATTTATTCTCCTGTAACCAACCACAGATATTGGAGGATGGAGCAAGCTGACTCCCTAATTGGCAGCTGTTAGACTCTCCCTTGTTACCCTGTCTGCTTCAAATAAAACATTCTCAGTCAGGCATCCAGCCTGAACCACCTTTATACCAGCACCAGTGGTTTTGAAAACTTCATAGATGCCTTGAGGAAACTATATGACAATTGCCACTGCAGCACAATCCAGCTCCTAAAGGTGCAACTCCAGCCATGGCTGTTCCAAATAGTTTACAGTTTGCAGTGGACTTTTTGGTATCAGAAGCCTCAGTGAACTCTAGATGACCCTGTGACCAACCCAGGCCAGAGAGGGAGCACTTCCCCCAGAGGCCCAGCAGAAGAACAGTTGTAATTGGTACAAAAGGGACTATGCCGTGGTTGGTGCAAACATAAACCTTCACTTGAGTGAGAGGCCTGCTGTGATTGGTGCAAACTCACCTTCCCTGGCTATATGTGAAGGCTACTCAGCTCACTTAGTAAGCTGGCCAGGAGACCCTCTCCTGTGCTGCACTCCAGTGTTACAACGTTGTTGTTGTTGGGCATTAGGCTGAATAAAAGGTTTCCTTTAAGTGGGGTGTGTGTGTATGTTTGAGACAGTCTCATTGTGTAGCCCAGGCTGGCATGAACTCATTGTGTAGACCAGGCTGGCCTCAAACTTGTGTCAGTCCTCCTGCCTCAGCCTTCCATGTTCTGGGATCATAAGCATGAACCACTATATCCTGCTTCAAGTGGTGTCTTTTACCTACTTTTAGTAGTGCAGGCTTAGCTAGTAAAATGAAAAAAGATGTAGTGGATACAGCAGAATGGCAATGACAGCTGCAGCAAGAAAGAGCAGACACAGAACAACAGTGTCAAAGACAGCTGAATACCAAGCTGCAGAAACAGTGAAGCAACTGGCTGCTTGATAGCTGAAAAAGAAGCAAGGCTTCATGATCAGCAACCAGCAGCAGCAGCAGCAGCAGAGGGGCAATAACTGCTGCCTCCTAAGCAGTGGCAAGAGTGATGGCAAACACAGCAGTAGGAGGCAGCTGAAGAGCTGAGAGAGCAACCAGGGCAGGAGGAAGAGGGAAAGAAAAGGAGAGACAAGGCTATCAAGAGCAAGAAAAGAGAAACTGTAAGCCCTGGTTGCTGGAAGAGTTCCAGAGAGCTATCAATCCTTTGGAACCAAAAGTCTCAGACACCACAGTACCAGAAACTGTAACAGTAGCCACTGTCTAGGGCTGAAGCATCCCAATACTTAGCTTCCCTGCTCCCAGAAGCTGTAATGCCAGCTACTATAAGAGACTAAGGAATCCCAGCCTCCTTGGCCTATGTAAGAACTGTAGCACTTATGGACTTAGGATACATAGAAGCTGGAACACTTGAGGAGTTGAGGAATCATGACTCCCTTAGCCTACATAACAAATATAACAGCAGAGGCATCACTTGCTGCTCCTGCTGCTGCTGTTGCTGCTTCTGCCTGTCTGCTGTCACTGTTCACTGTCATCAAATGATCACAGATACAGGTGCTACCAAGAGCAGCACTTGAATAGCATCTCCTTGTCTACCCACAATTCTTATCCAAATAGAACCAAAGTGCCCCTGCCAGCTGATCAGTGACAGAACCAGTGAAAGCACAAAGGCTTGTTCTCTTATACTTTCCTATTTGACTACTCTTTGCGTTAATCTGGAATTGTGGTACACAATTACTGTTTTCACTCGGAGCTACTCTGTTCATATTCTCTTCCTTGCTCCTCAATGGCGAGTATGTATTTTTTCCAGAAACTAAATGTCGAGGAATTTAAAGTGAGAATACTACAGCAACTTGAGAGAAACATGGAATATCATAAACTATTGAAAAGGTGGATTGGCCTTGGTTGCTGGAGGCTTTATGTATATACCCAAAGAATAATAAGCAAAAAGATAATAGTTAATAAAATCCAAAAAATGGCAATAAAATGACTGTTATTAAGCAGATCTATTTGGATAAGGGTATTATTTCTGTTTATTGTCCATTTCCCTCTCCTTTAAAAACAGCTGAAGTATTATGGCCATAAACGGTGCAATCACACTTGCCTGTAATTCCAGCAACTTGGGAAGTAGAGGCAGGAGAATTGCAAGTTTGAAGTCAGAAGCAGCATGTATAACTTAGTGAGACCCTGTCTCAGAATAAAAAATGAAAAGGGGCTGAAGAGTGCAGCTCAGTGGTGGAATTGCCCTGGGTTCAATCCCCAAGTACTTCAAAAGAAATTATTATGGCCATAAAAGTACCCTAGTTCAAATATTATCAATAAGCATTTGAAGGTTACTTCATTTCCAATACTTGTTGTTGTTATTAGGTGCCGTCGAGTCGAGTCCGACTCATAGCGACCCTATGTACAGCAGATCGAAACACTTGCCGATTCTGTGCTAGGCAAATGATCTTATTCACGTTTAAGCCCATTGTTGCAGACACTGTGTCAATCCATCTGGTGGAGGGTTTTCCTCTTTTGCATTGACCTGCCACTCTCCCAAACATGATGTCCTTCTCCAGGGATTGATCTCTCCTGACTACATGTCCAAAATATGTAAGACGCAGTCTGGCCATTCTTGCTTCCAAGGAGCACTCTGGTTGCACTTCTTCTAGGACAGATTTGTTGGTTCTTTTGGCAGTC
>VMDO01031626.1:0-19888 GCA_007922755.1 Pedetes capensis
ATATAGTAAAAGATAGAGAAGACTTGGATGGGAAACTTAGATAGGAAGGGGGGAGGGGGGAAACATAGAGGAGGGTAAGGGGTAACCTATATGAATAATGCTTATCAAATTGCATATATGAAAATTGTCACAACGAAAAGCATGTCAAAATGAATCACATTATGATGTACATTAAAAATTTCTAATAAAAAAAAAAAACTCCATCTACACATTAACATCTTGAGGATAAATGATTATTATTACTATTTATTTATTTATTTTTGCAGTACTAGGGATTGAACCCAGGGCCTCGTGCTTGCATGCTTTGCAAGTCCTGTATCACTGAGCTGCACCTCCAGCTCTTTTTTTTTTTTTTTACTTTTTGAGGCAGGGTTTCGATAAATGACACAGACTGCTTTTGGTCTCAAACTTGCGATCCTCCTGCCTCTGTCTCCCAAGTTGCTGGGATTACAGGCGTGTGCCATGGCACCTGACTGATAAATTATTATTAATTTTAGATCATATGGGGTGACCTATGGAATTTGGACTAAAACCAGTTTAAGATTCATGAGTGAGATGAGAGTTAGGAAAGATCTCTAGTCAAAATGCAAAGCCAGATGGGGGTTAAGAGTCATTCAAACCAGTCCCTCATTTGATAGGTGAGGCAACTAGTCCCAAATTGGTTAACAGACTTTTCAAAAACACCCAAGTGGAGACCTGCTACACAATTTTTTTTCTTTTTTCTTTTTTGCAGTACTGGGGGTTGAACCCAGGGCCTCGCGTCTGCATTCTTTGCAAGTGCTGGACCACTGAGCCGCACCCCAAGCCCATTTTTTTTACTTTTTGAGACAGGGTCTCGCTAAGTTACACAGACTGCCTCTGGTCTCCAACTTGCAATCCTCCCGCCTCTGCCTCCTGAGCCACTGGGATTACAGGCATGCACCACAGTGCCCGGCCTACCAACTTTCTTAAATGCTTAGTTTTATTTATTGTGACCCCAGCAGCCCCAGAACCACACTCAAGAACTACTGCTGCAAACTCCTACCACAGTTAGAGAGGCATTGCTATAAATTCCTTCATCTAAGACAGTGCTTGATCCTTAGAAGAAGACAGGTATTTTTCAGATTTTCATTTACTCACGTTATTTTCCAGACATCTTCTCCATGGATTAGCACACAAACAAACCATCCCAGCTTCCTGACACTCACTACAATCTTCATTCACTGTTGAGATTCTTAATTTCACTTCTAAAAAAACTAACGATTTGTCCCAAATTATCCAGCAACTATACAACTACATTTTCTAAGAATTTGCTTCTCTTTTTGCTTCCATATACTCCCTTTTTTTTTTTTTTTTCTTTTCTTTCTATTTTCTAGAACTGGGAGGTTGAATCCAGGCCCTTGCACATACTTTGCAAGTGCTCTGTCACTGAGCTGTATCCCTCATCCCTTTTTATTTTTGATCTTGAAACAGTGTCTGGCTATGTTGCACAGGCTGCCTCTGGCCTCAAACTTGTGATCCTCCTGCCTCCACCACCCAAATTACTGGGGTTACAGGTGTACATCATCATGCCCCATTATCCCATTCTTTGTTTAAAATCACTGCATGTTAAACAAAAGTACTTTGTGTCTCGAATTATAAGCAAGACTGTAAAAAGTAACATTGTATTTGTGATAATGGAAGACTCATAATAAGACAAGAAACACAGTCACTGAAGGACAGTGTGTGCCTTCCATCTGTCCTTTCAGGTGATGGTAGGGACAGAATGGCTGGGTAGGTGGATAGTGTCCCTGCACAGCTATTCAGAGAAGGAACCAGGGAGCTGTTCCAGTGCCAGCTCATTCTCCTGATACGGGAACCCTGAATGAAAATACGCTGTTTGCTCAAAACAAACACCCAAAGCAGTCACTATTTACACCCTTGCTAGATCAGCTCCTGGGCAATTGCTGAGATGAAAAACATGCCCCAGGAGGTAGGAAGAAGGGTGGGACACTGAGAAAAAGGGGGAGTCCAGCGCTTTAGGGAATGGTTTAGTTAAATGATCGCTCCTGTTAACATAAAAAGATGCTTGTACTGAAAATAGTGAATAAGAACACCCACGCCGAATCTACCTTATTTTTGTTGTTGTTGTTGTTGTTGTTAGGTGCCGTCGAGTCGGTATCCGACTCATAGCGACCCTCTGTACAACAGGGGAAACACGATTGTCAGTGTTTCTCTGCTGTTCATAGGGTTTTCAATGACAGATTGATTTTTGGGAGGGGGTTGCCAGGTCCTTCTCCCAACCTTATTTTTGGTGCACTGAAAATGGTGTAGAAATCAACACGTCTTTAAAATGGGAACAGAAGAATATCAGCTTGTTAGCTCTGCCCAATATCAACAATTCGAGGCTTTGCTGACAAACAACCAGCGACTCGGTAGGTTTCTCAAGCCAGGAAAGAGCTTTTTATGAATTTCCAGAGACGGAAAGAAGAAAAGTAATCACAGCATAGGTTTCAAGACGTGTCCAGGACCTCCAATATCCATGAAAATCAGTCGATGGTGCGGGAAGTCAGCGCTCTCAGAAATAGTTAATAATAACAAATTCTATCAAGGTTGGAAAGAATAAAATGTGCATGTGACCGGCATTGGAGGTCTATGGAGGGAGCGCAGGAAAAGCCAAGCAAGTCACGCGGGGACACAGGCAGCTGGCCAGCCCTGCCCTGCGCGTTACCTCAGTCCCACCCAGGCAGGGCCGGAGAGGTTGGGGAGGCCCCGGGTGGCGGGAAGCGAGCGAGCACCCCGGGTCACACCTGGTCCCGGCGCCCAGAGACCGGGCAGCAGGGCGCGCGTGGTGCACCCGGCCAGAGCAGGGCGCCCGCTCCGCACCAGGGACGCGCGCCCAGGCGAGGTGGGGCGCGCCCGACCGCTCGCCTCCCTCGCCCAGACCCCGATCCCGCGTCCCGCTGCCCCGCCCGGGTCACCTTCTGCGTGCCGGAGCCCCAGACCCGCGCCGTCCGGTCGTAGACGTGGCAGCGGATCACCGAGCTGCCCACGTCCAGCCCTAGCACGAAGCGAGCGTGCGGCTGCGCCCGCGCGCTCGGCTCCCGGCCGGAGCGCCGCCCAGACATCCCGGCCCCGCACGCCGCCTGGCTGCTGCGGTCTAGCTGCAGGTTGCGGGCTGTAAAAGCCGGCCCCGCCCAGCCCAAAGGCGCCTGGCAGAGCAGCCCCGAGCCCCGGCCGCTCCGCCCCGTGGCCTCCGCGAGATCCCTGTGGCCCCGCCCGGCCCCGCCCCCGTGACGTCACGGACGCGCGCCGGGCGGCCACGTGGGAGCGTCGAGGTGGACGGGAGGAGTGGCGGATGTGTGGCCATGAGGCCTAATGTGCGCTAGTCGGTTTCGTAGGCCGGACGCCGAGCGAGGTAACGTTGACTATGCGCCGTGTCCCTCCCAGCTTCCTGAGGCAGCGCCTGGGTGTCTTCTAACTTCGGTGAGATTTTAGGAATCTGAACTAAAAGAAATCAAATGACGTGAAAAGGAACTTAAGTTTAGGCTGAAAGTACTTATTTTATTATTTTTACGGTACTAGAGGTTGAACCCAGGGCCTCGCGCTTGCATGCTCTGCAGTGCTGGACCACTGAGCTGCACCCCCAGCGCATTTTTTACTTATTGAGACAAGGTCTCGCTAAATTACGCAGACTGGCTCTGGTCTCGAACTTGCGATCCTCCTGCCTCCGCCTCCCAAGCCACTGGAATTACAGGTGTGCGCCACCACGCCCGGCTATGAAAGTATTTATTAATACACGGAGGGTCCCTTAAGAATTCTGCCCCTGGAAGAGCTGGTAAAGTTTGCACCTAGAGTGCGTATCAGGAAATAACATGGCTGAAGACTTTTCCCAGCACACTGGTGGGAAGGAAAGGAGAGGGCCGGTTGGGGGGTTTTTTTTGTTTGTTGAATCTCACAGGCCCTGGGCTCTTCTAGGCTCATGGCAAGAAGGTGCAAGAGGGAGGTCTGAGGGCTCGTGCCTGTAATCCCAGCGACTTGAGAGGCACAGGCAGGAGGATAGCAGGTTAGAGGCCATAGGCATCCTGTGCAAATCACTTACATCCTGTTCAGAAAATAAAGGGGCTGGGCATCTGGCTCAGTGCTGGAGTGCTTGCTTAGCTGGCTAGAGAGCCTGGGTTTGACCCCCCCCCCACCAAGGACTGCATAAAAATAGGAGGGGGACCTCTGTGGTGCAGCTCCACATAGACTATTTGCCTATCCTGCACAAGGACCTGGGTTCAACTCACTAGTACCCCAGCCCACTGGCCTTAGGAGGGGGAGACTGATCTGTTAGGAGTGGCAGTGCTTGTGTCACCCACCTCTCCACAGCCACTAGCCCTCTGTAAAACCAGGGCCTGTAAAAGATCATCTTGTAAAATTATCAAATATGAATGTGCTTTTTGTGAAAACATTTTCTAGTATAAAGTAACATATATGTTAAAAACTGAAGCATATTGAGCCTGGCACTGTGGCACATGCTTGCAATCACAGCACTTTGGAAGGTGGAGGTAGAAACATTGCAAGTTGTGTGTGATTTAGCAAGACCCTGACTCAAAATAAAAAATTGAAAATGGGCTAGGGGTGCACCCCTGTGGTAGAGCACTTACAAAATATGCATGGGATCCAGGATTCAACCCCCAAGTACCACAAAAACAAAACAAAACAAAAAGTGCTGAAGCATATTGCTTTTGAGCCAAATCATTTTTTTGCTTATTGTCCTGTTAACATAGTTGCTTTCCACTGATTTGACCAAATTGGTTTTTTTGACTCCCCATAACTTGAAGCTTGAACATAATTCTCAAACAGTATGGTTTTTTTTGTCTTTATACTCTGTCTCTATCCACAGTACCCAAATGTATCCCAAATGTCCTCAAGTCTGCCTTCACCAGTGCAGACCTGATCAGGAGTGTGTGTGCATGTCAATTCCCAGCGCTGTAATTTCTGCTTTTACCTTTTTTTTTTTTTTTTTTTTTTTTTCCAGGTACTGGAGATTGAACCCAGGGCCTTGTGCTTGCATGCTTTTCAATGCTGGACCACTGAGCTGCACCCCTAGCCCATTTTTATTTTTATTTTTTTTTACTTTTTTAAGATAGGGTCTTGCTAAGTTATGCAGACTGCCTCTGGTCTTGAACTTGCGATCCCCCTGCCTCCACCTCCCAAGCTGCTGGGATTACAGGCGTGTGCCACTCTGCCCGGCTTTTGCTTTCATTCATATATATATATATACTTATATATTTTATTATTATTATTATTATTATTATTATTATTATTATTATTAATGTTTTTTGTGGTAGTGTGGGTTGAACCCAGGGCCTCGCGCTTGCATGCTCTGCAAATGCTGGACCACTGAGCTGCACCCTCAGCCCATTTTTTTACTTTTTTGAGACAGGGTCTTGCTAAATTACACAGACTGCCTCTGGTCTCGAACTTGCGATCCTCCTGCTTCTGCCTCCCAAGCCGCTGGGATTACAGGCATGTGCCACCATGCCTGGCTGCTTTTATTTTTTGAGACAGAATTTCGCTATGTAGCCCTGACTGGCCTGGAACTCACTATGTAGACCAAGATGGCCTCAAACTTGCAGCGCTCCATTTGCCTCTGCCTCCCAAGTGCTGGAATTATAGGTGTGTGCCACCATGTCTGGCTCCCCAACATTGTAATTTGAAATATATGGCCAATGGTCCTACTCTAGTCAGACTCCAGAGAAATGGAACCAATAGAGAGGGAAAGAGATTTTTAAGGGATTTAGTACACAGTTGCCTGACAAGACCTAGAAACTTGTAGGGCAGGCTGGAAACTCAGGCAAGGTTTCTATGTTGGAGTTTTTAGAGTTCCCTCTTGGGGAAACCTGTCTTTGCTCTTCAGCTTCCACCTAATTTGATGAGGTTCGCTGACATGATAGAGGATAATCTGTTTTACTGATTTAAACTGTTAATCACTTCTAAGGAATACCCTCTACAGCAACACCTATAGTGGTGTTTGACCAAATAGCTAGGCACTTATACAATGTAATCAACTAGCCTAGCCAAGCTTACACATACAATTGACCAGCACAGTTTCCCGGTTTGCAACTGAGAAAACTTTTATGTTACTGATGTTAATATTTGGCTTGGTTCTCAAAATGACTGTTTCTTGGGAATCTTGGACACTGACAGTTCCTTCATAATCCTTTTCTTAAATTCAAATCAGTTCTTCAGTATTACCAGAGAATCATAGACTTTTTAAAAAAATTTAAGTCATGTACATTAAAAATTTCTAATAAAAAAAAAAAATTTAAGTCCAGTGTTTTTAAACTATTTTCAGATCTTGAATAACTTTGAGACCCTGACAAATGCTGTCATCTGAAGAAAGTTCCTACGCCAGTTTCAGGTGTTGAGTACGGGGTAAACTAAACATGAACATCACATTAAAAGTCCTGAGCCAACGCCCTAAGGAGACAGACTGTTGTGTAGAAAAGGGCTGGAGAAACAGACATACTGTGTTTCTTCATTCTCTGCCATTAGGGAAAGGAGTATAGCACCTCAGGGCTCAGGACTCAGAGGCTGCCAAATGCCCTTTGCTAGTAGCACAGATTAGTCTGCTGTTCTTGTCCAGAGGCCACTATTCCAGTGACCTCCGTCACCTGGAGGCCTTAGCCTTCATCTGACCTGTTGATTCACCTCTGGGCTGCTCTCCCAGGCTCTTTCTCCATCATTGTCACTATTTACATCTTATCCTCTTAGCACAGACCCAAGATTGCACCTCGGTGTACCATGTTCCCATGTGTTCAAGAAACTTGGTTAGAGTTCCCAGGGCTGGGTCAGAAAGTATGTGAAGGTCACCATTCTCTGTGACACCCCGAAAGGAAATGATGCTTGAGGACTGAGCCCATAGACCTCAATATCCTCCTTTTTCTAAAGAAACTAGTCAGTGTCCCTCCCTTCTAGGGCGACTAGCCTGTTTTCCCATGACTGAGGGATTTCTTGGGTCACAGGACTTTTGGTGCAAAAGCCAACGTGGAGCAGACTGGGCCAGTTGGTCACCCTGCTCCTTTCAGGAGGTGCAGGGGTAGCATGCATCCCCGTCTTTTCATCCAGGGCTCCACGTGTCTAGTACTCTTCCCTAGAGGCTTTTGTGGTCCGAAGGCAATTCTCTTTGAGGACTTTGGCTACTTTATGTTTAGGTGCTGGTTACTGATTTTTGATAGCAAGCTCCTTGAGGGCAGGTAGCAGACCTTAGTCTTTTTGTTGTTGTTGCTGCCTCCAAGGCACAGAAAGTATTGAAGGACTGAATGAAAAATCATTAATATATGTAAATCCCTACCCAACTCATCTTCCTGCCTTGGGCATGAGATGCACATGGCAGTGATCCTTCTTGCATCCTTGCTAATCTAGGCATGTTGTCATATGATTAGCAGTGCAGACTGTCCAGCCTGCAGGTGGGTTAGCTACTCGGAATAAGCACATGAGCCTTAGCCGCCTGCTTTCTCTTTACCTGTTTTTGATGAGCCTTACCTGTTTTGGGGGGCTGGGATTTAGCTCAGTTGGTAGAGTGCTGCGCTGCAGTCTCTGAGGTCCTGAGTTCAATTCCCAGTACTGCAAAAATGGGAGAAGGGCCTGGTAATCCACTCCCAAGGTAATCCCGAAACAGTCAGCCATTGAAAACCCTACGAGGGTTGCTATAAATCGGATACCGACTCGACGGCACCTAACAACAACAACCTATTTTGGAGAGGACTCTGGCGTCAATTTCTTGATTTTATTGTATCTAGAACACTATCCTGAATCCCACTGTGGGACAGAGCTAGAAGAACCATGAAGTTAGTGATGCGTGAGTATCAGGTCCCTCACTTGTGTGGCCTCCTGCCAACGCCCTGAGAAGAGCCCTAGGAAACGCTCCAGAGTCTATGCTCTACAGCACTGGAAAAGTGGGGTTTTTGTTTTTTGAATGTGAACCTCTCAAATTGCATAAGCTTCAGGTCCCATAAACCCTTCACCTCTCCTCCTCATTTAGTCCTCAGAAATTCTTTCTTTCCTAAGGTCTGGATTCCTTCTTAATATCCATGTGGTGGTCCCCAGTGCTGCCATGCACTCACTGAGAGTAGCAGAACCTTCTGTTCCCCTTTTGAACCTCACTCAGTTCTGACCCCAGCTGAGGTTGAGGCCATCCCTGGACAGTGCTGAGACTTAAGTGTTAAGCACTGGCTTCCCTCCTCAGGGCCACCTCTGAGCAGGCTAGTTGCTAAAGATCCACCCCTGCCTGATCCTCACAACTGTTCCACAGAAGTCCTAGCCTGCCTTGCTGTTAAACCCATTTTGCTCCCTGAAGCAGTCAAGTCAGAAGGAATGAGAACTAGAAACTTCAAATTCTTAGGCGTGGTGTCCTTTAAAATCTGAAAATACAAGAGGACTTTGAGTCAGACGCAAACCAAAGAAAGAACTAGAAATTGTAAGATGGAATAACAATACCAGAAAACACAGACTAAGGTGTTGAAAAGACCTCTTTATAGTGTTGAAAAGTAAAGATGTCACATTGAAGATGAAGGTGCACCTGACTCAGGCCATGGTACTTTCAGTTGCATGATATGCTTGTGAAAGCTGGATGTTGAATAAGGGAGACAGGAGAATTGATGCTTTTTGAATTACGGTTCTGGAGATGAATATTGAATATACCATGGACTGCCAGATGAACCAAGAGAAGAAGTGCAACCAGGGTGCTCCTTGGAAGCAAGGATGGTTAGACTACATCTTAGGTATTTTGGACTTGTCAGGAGGGACCAATCTCTGGGGAGGGACATCATGTTTGGCAGAGTGGGGAGATCAATAAGAAAAAGAAGACCCTCAACTAGATGGATTGACACAGTATCTGCAACAATGGGCTTCAACGTAAAAAAGATTGTGTGCCTGGCACAATGTTGGGAAGTGTTTCATTCTGTTGTATATAAGGTCACTATGAGTCAGACCCTAGTCGAAGACATAACAACATCAAGAGAAAGTTACTTCATAAGTCAAACAAACAGGCAAAATCATGTTTCTGTGCTTCCTAGCAAACAAGGCAGAGAGTACTTCTCACCCTATTCTGCCCTTTGAGAAAAGAATGTATGGGCTACGGGGCTCAGAGGCTTCTGAATGACCTTTGCTAATGGGGTAGGTCAGGACATTGTTCTGGATCCAGTCTGCTGCTTCTGTGACCTTCACCACCTGATGGCCTTAACCTTCCACTGACCTTGCTGCTGCTGCTTCTTTTTTTTTTTTTTTGGAGTACTGGGGGTTGAACCCAGGGCCTCACGCCTGCATGCTCTGCAAGTGCTGGACCACTGAGCTGCGCCCTCAGCCCATTTTTTTATTTTATTTGAGACAGGGTCTCACTAAGTTACGCAGACTGCCTCTGGTCTCGAACTTGCGATCCTCCTACCTCCACCTCCCAAGCCGCTGGGATTATAGGCATGCACCACCGCGCCTGGCTCTGCTGCTGCTTCTTGATTCTGAACTTGGCTGCTCTCCCACGCTCTTTCCCCACCACTGACACTTCTCACACTTTATCTTCTTACACCAGGCCCAGGACAACAACTCTCACACACTGAAGAAACTTGGATGCAGCTGCCAGGACCTGATCAAAAAGAAAGAGAAGCCATGTGAGGGGCATGTCCCTGTCACTACAGTTGGGCTTACTTGTGCGATCCTCTGTGTTCTTTTAGTTCTCTCCAGAAGCCACCAGTGGATCACTGTGTTAGTGCAGTAGGGAGTAACCCCTTCACAGCCACGCAGCCTGTATGTGATGACAGCAGAACTCTTTCTCCTGTTGATAGCTCTTCAGAGGGCCTGAAGCCTCACCTCTTTCCAGAGGTGATGACGAGCACGGACCCTGCCACTCAGATACATTTGTACAGACCCGATAGCATCGCTATCTCTGTGTCAGAAGCTGGCTTCTTCCAGTCTCAACAGGTAGACCAAAACAGCTACAAGGTTTAAGCCTGTGTAAACCTTGGCAGAGCCCTGGGGAAAATTGTGGCCTCTCTGTGGCTAAACTACAGAGGCTTAGAAGGGGTTAGCATCTACTCTCAGGGGAACCAGAGTCCCAGTGTCACACCTGCTCCATCTGTCCTCCCATCTCCAGGCCCTTAGGGGCATCAGATGTCAGAAATGTGAGCAGGCTCATTTGTCTCTTAAATTCTCCCTTGCTGAAGTGTATTAAGTGGCAGGAAATCCTTGCATTCACTGCTTTATCTAGCTTGGATTTAGCTCAGTTGGTAGAGAGCCAGTCTGCAGTCTCTGAGGTCCTGGGTTTGATTCCCAGCACTGCAAAAATGGGAGAAGGATGTGACAATTCACTCCTGAAGCAATCCCAAAAGAATCAGCCATTGAAAACCCTATAAGGGTTGTTGTGAGTTGGACATGACTTGACAGCATCTAACAACCAGCACCACTTTTATCTGTACATAGTGTGGGAGGGAAGGAGACATTCAGTGCATGAATTTGTCAAAGCGCTTTTCATGTTCATGAACACCAGAGGCTGGAGAGTTCTGAAGAGGTCATTCCTCAAAGGAAGCAGTGACCTCTCCTGCTTCTCCCATGGTAATGTTTCACTCACAATCAGAGCCTTTTCTTCAATGAGGGACCTTATGAAATCTCAAATAAAATGGGTTCCGTGAGTTAAGATCTAAACCATGACTGAAAACATTTTTGAATACATGGCTACAAATAAAACTTCATTTGAAGACAAATCTTTTTTGAATTTCTGTGTAAGACAATAAGAAATCCAAGGTAAAGAGTAATAATACAAGCTGGGCGTGGTGGCGCACGTCTGTAATCCCAGCAGCTTGGGAGGCGGAGCCAGGAGGATTGCAAGTTCGAGACCAGAGGAAGTCTATGTAATTTAGCAAGACCCTGTCTCTGGAAGTAAGGGAAAAAAAAAAATAAAAGGGCTGGGGGTGCAGCTCAGTGGTCCAGCACTTGCAAAGCATGCAGGCATGAGGCCCCGGGATCAACCCCCAGTACCACACACACACACACACAAAAGTAATAATACAGAAGAAAATGTGAAAAATAAGCCAGGGTACAAAGTTCAAGATAAGTGATGTTTTTTTTGTTTTGTTTGTTTTTGTAGTACTGGAGGGTGAACCCAGGGTGTCACACATGCTTTGCAAGCACTATACCACTGAGCTGCACTCCTAGCCCGTTTTTTAGTTTTTACTTTGAGACAAGGTCTCCCTAAGTTATACAGGCTGCCTCTGCCTATAATACTGAAATGCACATTGGCAATCTTAAGAAGGCTGTGTCAGGTGTGAGAAGCATAGTTCAGGTATTAGCTATAGTGCTATTGGCCATCGTTTCACTACTAATGAATCAACATATGCTAGCTATGGTGCCTTTAAATGGAAGCACACTGAAACAAGGTTATGTATTGATCAGTTGATGAAAATGTGATAAGAGGCTTTCAGAAACTTAACCTTGATTTCGTCTTGGAGAAATGATTCCATATTTGCTAATTTGGTGTTGACAGTGATTTTACAGAATGTTAACTATTGCAAGCCTGCAGCCATACCCCTGTGGCGTCCTTCGATCAGATCTCAGAAACTAACCAGGGTCAGGCCTGGTTAGTACTTGGATGGGAGACCACCTGGGATCACCAGGTGCTGGAGGCTTGGGAGAAGGACCCAGCAATCTTCCCCCCAAAAAACAATCAGCCATTGAAAACTCTATGAATACCAAAGAAACATGACAATAGCATTTCGTCTATTGTACGTAGGGGCACTATGAGTTGGACACCGACTTGATGGCACTTTAACAACAACTACTACTACTACAAATAATGAGGACTGTAGTATTTTGGGGTTATTTTTTGAGACAAGGTCTTGCTATGGAGCCCAGTCTGGTCTTGAACTCATGTCAGTCCTCCTGCTCAGCCTCCTGAGTGCTGGATTACAGATCGGTGCTACATAAATTTTTTAACTGTAATTCTTTTTCAGTTAAGATGTAGAGTTTGTTGTTTATGGTGGCTCACGCCTGTAATTCCTGCAACTTGGGATGTAGAGTCAGGAGGAGTATTGTAGGTTTAAGGCCAGAGGCAGCCTGCAGAATTTAGTGAGACCCTATCACAAGATAAAAAATAAAAAAACAGGCTGAAAGTACATCCCAGTGGTAGACCACTTGCCAAGTATGTGCAATGTTCTGGCTTCAAATCTCTCTGTCACACATGTCACGTACACACACAACTTCTCTTCTTTAGTTATATTGCTTTCCTGTGTGATAACTATAATGCTGGTTGTTAAAATAAGGAAAAGCATTTTTAGTTGAAGGTAAAGAGATCTAATTCTATTTATATCCAACCATTTCTTTTATTATAACCTCCAAAGTCACTCATGATAAATAGGGAGAACTTCCCTGTGGCCATGAGAGAATCCTGGACACAAACAGCCTGGCATGATTTGGTGTGGTTTAAATTCAGTAGGATATTGGGAAATATAATTTATGTACTTCATATATTGGGTTTCAGATGATAGGATTATAACTAATGTTAAAATCCATTTGTTTTTAATAACGTATTTTAGTGAAGGAGAAAAATACTTTCACAAACTTCCTTTTCATCTAAATAACACCTTTGAGTGCTGATGATCTTTCTGTGGCTCAACTTGTTTTATCACTTTGAAGGAAAAAACAGTCATCTGAGACATGAGGAAGGCAAGTGTGGTTTATACCTGCAGGCCCTTTTCAGAATGATGCCCTCCCCTGCCAATGATGCCCATTCTGTAATCTCCAGAACCTGTAACTGTGTTAAGTTACAGGGAAGAAGAGAGTTTGCAGGTGGGAGTAAGTCAAGGAATTGGAGATGGGCAGATCATCCTGGATTATGTGGATGGACCTAGGGAATCACAAAAGTCCTTACAAGGATAAGAGGGAGGTAGGCGCATCAGAGAGGCAATGTGGTGACAGAAGCAGAGGTTGGAGTGATGGCATTGTTAGAAGGGGACCATGAACCAAAGCGGTTGGGAAAGGTAAGGAATGAATTCTACCCTAGAGCTTCCAGCAGGAAGAAGCCTCTGCAAATGCCTCTGTTTTCCCCTCGAGGTCTCATTTCCACACTTCTGAGCTCCTGAACTGTGAGAAGATAAAATTTTTGTTGTTTTCGGGCATTAAATGTGATGATCTGATATATCAGCAATAGGAAACTAATATAATCTCTACAATACTTCGGCACAGGAGACTGACTTTTGGCATGACAACATGAGGAACTCTGCACACACTCCCCAATAAAAGTGGTGAAATTATTAAAAAAAAAAAAAAAAGTCAATCTCCACTATTTTAATTCTCTGGAAATTGTCCTAAGGGCATTTGGAGAAATACCAAATGGAGAAACCTTACCCGACACTGTGCTATGCCCAGCACTGATGTTAGTGCTTCTCTGCTATTCATAGGGTTTTCAATGGCTGATTGTTTTGGGAGTGGGCTGCTAGGTCCTCTTAAGCCTATAACACTTGGCTTGGGAGGACTGGCAACCCACTCCCCAAAAAACAATCAGCCATTGAAAACCCTATGAATAGCAGAGAAGTACTGACCATACTGTTTCCTCTGTTGTACTAGAGTTGCTATGTGTGGGACACCAACTCAACCGGACACTTTAACAATAACAAAGCGTCCTTGAAAACAATAGAACAATTATCTGGCAATAGTGGAGCTTAATAGCTGAATGTGGTTAGGGAAAGCAAAGAAGAGAACATTTCCAAATACATTAACAACCCCAGGTCACTGGACATTCCCAAAGGTAGGCCTCTTTGAGGAGCACCATGAGGCCTAACACCACACAGAGGTGAAGGGAATCAACTTTGCCACAAAACACATAAGCAAATAACAGGTAACTCTGGAAAAAGGGGGACTATGCCCAGAGTTGCTACAATGTATTTTCTAAAGTGTTTTCTAACAAAATATTAGAAGGCATGCAAAGCAGCAGGAAAATAGGACCTAAAACTGAGAGTTATTAAGTGTCATATGTAGAAGAAAAAGACTTCCAAGTGGTCACTATAAATATATTCAAAGACCTAAAGGAAACCATGACAAAGGAAATAGAGGGAAGTGTGATGACAGTGTCACACCAAATACAGAATATTAGCACAGAGGCAGAAATTAGCAAAAGAACCAAAGGGAAATTCTAGAGTGGAAAATTTGAAATGAAGTTCAATGGAGGTGAATTAGCAAATGAAAGCATGAACATGAAGAGAAACCAGTGAAGATTATGCAAACCAAAGAACAGAGAATAAAAAGATGGTATCAGACAAGTGGGAGATTTGTCCCAGTGATTATAGAAATAAAAACTGAGCTGGGTGTGGTGGTGCAGGCCTGTAATCCCAGGGGCTTGGGAGGTGGAGGCAGGAGGATCACAAGTTAGAGACCAGGGGCAGGCTGTGCAATTTAGCAAGACCCTGTCTCAAAAAGTTAAAAAAAAAGGGGAGGGGGGGGCTGGGGGTACAGCTCAGTGGTCCAGCACTTGCAAAGCATGCAGGCGCGAGGCCCTGGGTTCAACCCCCAGTACCGCAAAAAAAAAAAAAAAAAAAAAAACTGAGACAGAAGCTGGGTGTAGTGGCACACACCTGTAATCCCAGCACTTGAGAGGCTGAGGCAGGAGGATTGATGTGAGTTCAAGGCCAGCCTGGGCTACACAGCGAGACCTTGTCTCAAAATAAATTAAAAAAAAAAAATGAGGCAGAGTGTAGACTCTCACACAAAGGTTATATTTGGAAAGAAAAGGGACTGAGGAAAAGGGGCAGCACTGATTTTGGGAAATTTCGGCTGCCCACCATCAGAAAAGAACAGACATTTTATCAGGTTTTTGAGGGGTCTGGGCTTTGTCAGTCATAAAGATGGAATTTTTTTCTTTTTTTTTAAATCCACATTGTTTAAGGGGCCTTTCCCATGGTAAAATACATGTCAATAGCCATTTTGTCCCTAGAGACATCCTGACAGTTACCCTGTACCCACGGATTTTTCCCTTGTGACAGGACAAAGGGAATAACTCTCCTTCCTGTCCCTGATCTCCTGAGGTCCTGTGCCACAGGCCTTGCTGCCATTATGGATTGATTGGATGCCAAAGTTATGGGTCGGGGAGGCTGTCACCAAGGTCTCACAAGATTGCCTTCAAGTCCCAGCCAGGGTCATATGCCAAGCAGAGATCCCCTGGAGAGTTGAAGCTCGAGGGTGGAGTCTAAGCAGCCTTGGAGACCTCAGGATGTTAGAAATGGCAGCATTGAGAAATGTCTGCTGAGGGAAGCCACTAGTAAAAAGGGGAGCCAGCCCAGGAGGGCCATCTATGCTGCAAATGGCAGGGCCACAGGGGCAGAGCTGTGCAAATCTGTTTGAGTTGAGATGATGCCAGCTGCCAGACTTACACCAATAGTGTTTGTCTAGCGGGTTTTCAGTCTTGCTATGGACTGAACTTTCCATTCTATGCCCCTGTTCCTTCCTTTCAGAATAAGAATGCTTAGTCTGTGCCATTATATGTTGGAACTATGTAACCTGATTTTTATTTTGCAGGGGCCCAGAGCTGTTTGCCTTGAGTCTCAGTGGAGTCTTTGGACTTAGACATTTGTTGTTGTTGTTGTTTTGCAGTACTGGGGGTTGAACCCAGGGCCTCACACTTGCATGCTTTGCAAGTGCTGTACCACTAAGCTGCACCCTCAGCTCATTTTCTGTTTACTTTTTGAGACAAGGTCTCCCTAAATTACGCAGACTGCCTCTGGTCTTGAACTTGAGATCCTCTTGCCTCCGCCTCCTGAGTCAATGAGATTACAGGCATGAGCCACTGCACCTGGCTTGGACTTAAACTTTGAAACACAGTTGAGACTGTTAAGACTTTGAGGATGCTTAATATATGCATTTTTCATTATGACATGGCCATGAACTTTTGGAAACCAAGGGCATTGTGTTATGGTTTAAATCTCTGTTTCCCTCAAATGTTATGGGTCTGAACAAAATTTTCCCAATAAGTAATAATGTAAATAAATTTAATGCATTCCAAAACCAAAGACAATGCACATTTTTAAGGCAATATGTAAGAAGATAAGATTGTATATCATTACATGAGAAATAAACCTAAAAAGAAATACTTAAATAAAATACCTTTTTTTTCTTGGTGGTGTGAAGTAATTTTCTTTTCTGCTCAGCACTATCACTGCTCATTTTCTTAGGACCCATAATGAGAGAAAAAGTACAAAAATACACAAAATAACCACAGAAGCTAAGACAAGACCACATATGGATATGCACAGGGCAAGAGCTATAACATGACCCCTTGTTTTGGCTGGAAAGGGTAGCTAGTCATGAAGAAATCCACACGGACAAATTGCAGCTTGCACATTGAGTATCAAACAGAGGATGAGCAGTGGGATCACAGGTATGCAGCCCCATGCCTGGCTCTAGGTATTTGATTTTTTATTTTGACATAATTTCACAACTACAGAGAAGTTACAGGGTAGCACAAAAAATTCCCATATGCCTTCCTACTGTATTCCCCAAACCTTTAATATTTTATCACATTTATCTTTTTAAAATTTACCTGTCTACCCATGTTTTTTTCTGAACCATTTAAAAGTCAGTTACAGACATGATGTATGTTTATTCCCAAGTATTTGACTCAGAATTTCCTAAAAACAGATTTATTCTCTTATATAATCATGTAGAACACTATGGGCTAATCTAGAGAGCTTATTCAAATTTCACCAGTTGTCAAAATAGCTTCTCATACAGAAAAAGAAAATCCTAGATCTTGTTTTTTCATTTAGGTGTCATGTTTCTTCAGTTTTCTTTTATTTGGAACCACTGGTAAATCTTCAGTGACACTAACTTTTTATTTTTATTTTTTAAATTTTGTGATGTTGCAGATCAACGAGGGTATCACACATACCAGGTAAGTGCTCTACCACTGAGCTCTATCCCCAGCCTAAGGGTTTTGTTGTTATTCTATTTTTGAAAATTACAAGGCAGTTGTTTTGTACAGGGTCATTCATTGGGGGTTATCTAATGTTACTTCATGATTAGATTCAGATTATGCACTTTGGGCTGGAATATCAGAGGTAACACTGTGGTGTTTTCTGGAGGCCTGGTAAGCAGGTTCCCTAGGGCTCAAAATTTAAGGAAGTATTCCCCTTCAGTTTCATACAAGTACAAGGTCAGTCCCAGGTGCCTGGTTTGCCTCACCCTCATCCCAGCCCTGCTTCTCAATACATCATCTTTCCATTCTGTGGTACCTCTTGGTCCCATGTCTCTGTTGGTGACATGGTTCAGGCACATTTCCTCACTGTACCATTCCTATCACTCCTTTTGCTGTTAACAAATGTCTATAGGGAGATACTTTTAGACTATGTAAATATCCTGTGCCTTTCCATACTTCCAGTAATCTTAGCATCTATTGATAATTCTTGCCATAATCAGTTCCTAAGATGGTTGCCAAATGGTGAAGTTTTTCATTCCATGATGCTACATTTATTAGTTGCCTTTCTATGATAAAGAAAGTTTCCCCTTCTCATTTGTTTTTATAAATACAGACTCCTGGATTTTTATTCTAGTCCAAGGGTTACCATTGATTGCCTTCAGTATTTTGTTGCTCAAGTTTCCCCCGGTTTGGCCAATGAGAGCCTCTTCAAACTGACCCTCTTGTGCTTTCTATGTGCCCCATCAGTACTTGTGCATTTTGTTAATCTGGCACAGGCAAGGTCCCAGGCCTGTTTTTCTTACTCTGTTGGAGAATAATTTCCTACAAGCCCTATCACATACATAAATGGTTATTTCTAAATCTATCTGTATTTGCATCTACCTATCCATCCATCTGTCTCTAAAACCACAATTTATACTGAGGTCCTCTAATTTCATTTCAGCACACTCACAATTCATTCAATTTTGCTTCCCTTTATATTTGTAATTCCCTTCTCTGCCAGTAGGAAGTCTTACTCCTATCATTCACATATATTTACTAATTCAATTGACCCTGTAGTAGTTGTTAGGTGCAACAAGTTGGGTCCAACTCATAGCAACCTGTGTACAACAGGATGAAACACTCCCTGACACTGTGCCATGCCTGGCTCTATGTCAGTGCTTCTCCACCATTCATAGGGTTTTCAATGGCTGATTGTTCTTAGGATTGCTTCAAGAGTGGGCTGTTGGGTTCTTCTCCCAATTTTGTGATCCTGGGAATCAAACCCAGGGCCTCAGAAAGCACAGAGCAGCACTCTCCCAACTGAGCTAAACTCCAGCCCCAATTAATCCTAGAATGCAAATAGTTTGAAAACTCTTTTACCCTATGTTTGTGTGAAAAAGAATTGTACTATCTAGAGGTCAGTATTTGACTGTTTGCCAAGGGCAGTCAAGTGTTATTTGGATTGATTCTTTTTCTTCACCTTCAGTGTGTTTGCATTATTCCTTTGTTAGTTTCTTTCTGCTTCTATGACACTTTTGGCTTTCCTTCCTAACCTTGTTGGATTTATTTAATTTTATTTTGCAGTGCTGGGGACTAAAGCAAGGGCCTTAGTGCACATTAAGTAAGCACTCTGCCAACTGAGCTAAGCTCCCTGTCCATTTGTTGTTGCTGTTAGGTGCTGTCAAGCCCGACTCACAGCAACCCTACGCACAGCAGATCAAAACACTCCCAGATTCTGTGCCAGGTGCAATCTTAGTTATGTTTAAGCCCATTGTTTTGTTTTTGTTTTGTTTTTGGCGGTTCTGGGGGTTGAACCCTGGGCCTCCCGCCTGTATGTTTTGCAAGTGCTGGACCACTGAGCTGCACCCTCAGCCCTTTTTTTTTTTTTTTTTTTTGCTTTTTGAGACAGGGTCTCTCACTAAGTTATGCAGATTGCCTCTGATCTCGAACTTGCAATCCTCCTGCCTCCGCCTCCCAAGTTGGTGGTGTAGGGAAGAATTGGGAGGAAATTGGCAAAAACTCCCAAACTTGGAAAATGGCATTTGAATATCTGGTTTGTAAATTAGAAATCTAGGGAAAATGAAAGTAACTTGGTTGCATGTTTGTACAAAACCCTTCTTGATTGGACAATTGGGCTGAAAGCTGATTGGCTCAGGCCATTCCGTGGGCTGCGGCAGCTCGACCTTTTTTTTGGCACGCCCTTTCTGGCATCCCTTTCTGCGCCTTCTTGCCTTGTTCCTGCCCGGACCACAGATGAGGACGCGCCTCTCCCGCTGCTCTCCCCCGAACCTTTGATGAGGAAAAATGCTCTCCCGTGGCAGTCCTCAACAAGGAAAAGAACCTGCTCTCCGGCTGATCACCGAGGAAGCGGCAGCTGTCTCCTCCTGACCGCCTAGATGACCAACACAGGTGTTTGTCCCTGGAAGGCAAAAGCGCCTGAGGCTTTTCCTTTCTCCCGTCTCCACCGGGGTCCTGAGGGCCGCAGGAGTCTGCGTCCCTCACCTGAGGGTCCTGAGTGAATTGTGTTTAGTATCTGTGTGCGCGGTGGCGCAGCCCGTCCTCCAGGCCAGACCGGGAGGCGTGCGCCCCACATAGATTTGGCGCCCGAACGTGAGGCTCAACATAGTTGGTGTCCGAACAGGGACCCAACAGGTGGGATTACAGAGGAGCACCACCACACCCAACTCTAAACCCATTGTTGTAGACACTGTGTCAATCCATCTGGTGGAGGGTTTTCCTTCCCCCCCCCCACCTGCCACTCTCCCAAACGTGATGTCTTCCTCCAGGAATTGGTCTTTCCTGACTTCTTCTTGTTGTTAGGTGCCGTCGAGTCGAGTCCGACTCATAGCGACCCTATGTACAGCAGATCGAAACACTTGCCGATTCTGTGCCAGGCAAACCATCTTATTTATGTTTAAGCCCATTGTTGCAGACACTGTGTCAATCCATCTGGTGGAGGGTTTTCCTCTTTTGCGTTGACCTGCCACTCTTCCAAACATGATGTCCTTC
>VMDO01031627.1:0-19909 GCA_007922755.1 Pedetes capensis
GAAGCCCCGGATGGAGAGATCATAGACCACCTCCTCTACTTTCTTCACATCATACTTCAAGCCATCATAGCGCTTCCTCAGGGAGTCATTTTTCAGGTTGAGAAGGCGGAAACCGGAATCCAGCTCATTGATAAAAGTGGAGATGTGGAGGGGTCGGGAATAGTCTCCAGCAGTCACACTGTTGACAGACAGCCTTGACTGCACAAGGAAAGAGAAACAGAGTTCATTACAATGTAGCTCCCTTTTAGG
The DNA here is from genome assembly GCA_007922755.1 of Pedetes capensis. NCBI lineage: Eukaryota > Metazoa > Chordata > Mammalia > Rodentia > Pedetidae > Pedetes > Pedetes capensis. Next base: position 250 of record VMDO01031627.1, read on the forward strand.
ACATCTTCCCCTGAATCACAGCTAGAACCACCTCAGGCCTACACGTAAGAGCTTCTCTGAAAAGAATCCCACCACAATTGAAATAATTTCTACTTAACACAGGTTTAATATAAATAACATCTCCTAAAATTTCTCTTACGCCTTCAACTGGCTGTTGTGCAATAAAGTGTGATAAATAAAGCAAGTGTCAACTTTACAGCTCATCAAGGTAACATGCAGAAGAAAGAAATGACAGGACAATCACAGCAGCTCTTCTATCTTTTCAACCTAGGCCAAATAATCACATTTTTAGAGCCCACTACTGAGTGGCAATCCAGTCACCTAAAATCAATAAAAGAGACAGGATAAGAAATTAAATAACTGCAACATTGTCTTGAAGGATAGATAAGATTGATTTTGAGACCCAACTCAAGATTCCCATTCTCTATAAATTCCTTTCCATTCTTTCAAACCTCCCTAAAATACCCATTTAGTGTATTCCCAACACATATGGTTTTAAAGACACCTCAGACTAACCGCTAACATTGACAAGGTGCTGGAATTCAAGCTGACCGGTCAGCTGTCTCCAACAAACCTGACCCAAGTGGTACAGCCTCCCAGCCAGCCCCAGTATCCTTTCTCTCCATCTTCCTCAGTTAGAATTCCTCAAATTTTCACCCCCTTTAACACACACCAACCGACTCTATACATGCCTCACCTACTAATAAGGCACTAGAATGGCTTGTTTTGCTTTGTTTGCAGTACTGAGGATGGAACCTAGGGCCTTGTACCTGCTAGGCAAGCACTCTACCACTGAGCGATGCCCCAGCCCTGAGGTTTCAGAACACTAAATAGGTATATATACACAACCTGAAACAAATGTCCTTAAAGTGAGGGTTTAGCTTTTCCCTACTTCCTCCTACTACCAGTGGGAATGAAGACAAGAATTACTAGAGCTTTAGCAACAGTTTGGGAACGTGAGGAATAAAAGCTGCAAGCTGGGACCAAGGGCCAAAGATTTAAAAAATCACTGCACCATCCCTGGGCTGCTTTCCTCTGGAGTTAAGGAGAGGCAAATTTTCTTAAAGAGTTAGACAATAACCATTTTCACCTCTGCAGGCTGCACAGGCTCTGTCACAACTACCCAGGTCTGCTCCTGACAGCTGCTTTCTTCACAGATTTAATTTTATAGGACAATTTCCCCAAAGAGAGATGAAAAAGATAAAACTTAGTTATACAAATTGTTGTCTAATATCATTATATGAATAAATACAGTTATCAGGAATACATGTCTTGCTACTATTCTAAAAGGAATGAACACAGCTACCTCATCGTTTGAACTGGCAATTCTTTGACGTGACACATACCATGCAGTCAGTGTCTACCTGATGACTTAGAGAAGAATTATAGACTCCCTGAATATTGGTACCCATTTACAAAACTGAGAGTGAAGCAGGAAAGTTGAAAAGGCAATTGGCAAATTACTGAGCTTCTTACCAATTCACTAGCAAGAATTAAAACTCCTGAGAGATAATCTTCTACATCCAGATGGAATCCTTTCTCCCGATCTGGCTCAACTGAAAAATATATCAAAATAAAGACAAAGTCATGTTGTGAATGCAATTTAAGCCTAAGAATATAAATAAAGATACATATCATTTCTTTGAAAGTGAAAGAAGGGCAAGTCAGGATGCCATTCAGGCATCATAAGGTATTCACACCCCTCACTGTAGATTTTTCAAGCTCTTATATAAAATTCAATTTTTCCTTCCAATCTTCTCTCAAGAAGTAGTATCCTCAAGAATGTTTCTAATTATGTCTAAAAGTCCTCTTCTTCGTAGAAGACACAAGTTGAAGGATTCATGGGAGAAGTCATGATATCTATAACCAACTTCCAAATGGTTCACACAAAGAAAGAAGAGTAAGCAGAGGCAATAGAAGGTGAACATGTGGTGACTCTCAGTGGGATGTAAATAGGTGGTTTGTTTTGTTTTTTGCAGTACTTGGAGGTTGAACCCAAGGCCTTAGACACACTTTGCTGGGGCTGCACCCCAGCCCGTTTTTTACTTTTTATCTTGAGTCAGGGTCTCACTAAAGTTGCACAGGCTGCCTATGGTGTCAAACTCACAATCCTCCTGCCTTTGCCTCCCAAGTTGCTGGGATCACAGACAGGCATGTGCCACTGTGCCCACCTAAACAGGTGTTCATTATGTTATTCTTTCAACTTTTCTGTAGGCTTCTGACAAAATTAAATTAGAAACAAACAAAAAAAGCTAGGTATGCTGGCACATGTCTGTAATCCCAGCATTTGGGAGGCAGAGGAAGGCTGATTACAAGTCTAAAGCCAGCCTGGACTGCACAGCATGGCTCTGTTTCAAAAAATAAAATAAAACAGAAACACTCAAATATAAATGAGAAAACCAGAGTAGTTTGTTTTTTGTGTTTCTAAGAAACTAGCTTTTATTCAGTCACTTGTTTCAATAAACAGAAAGTCAAAGCCATAGCTCCTCCTGTTAAAACTTAACTTAAGCTGTCTAATTCTACAGATCCCCCAAAGACACTTACTGCCAAGAATTTCTGTAACCGCCTCTCGAGTCACTAGTGTCTCTGTTTCCAAATACACAACAAATGCTGCCAGGAAGACCAAGCGCTGCAACACAAACCTCCAGTGCTCATGAAATCTGCATGAAAGTAAGCACATTTAGGATGTAAGGTTAGGGACTTGCAAAAAGAAGGGTTTGGTAGACATATATCTAAATGGTCTAGAAATTATCTTTTTCAAATAAAATCTTATGTAAAGCCCCAATATATAAAACATATAAGAACAACAGGACATTCAAATATATGGATTTAGTGTAAATTTTAAGAGTTGAAATTTATAAATTTACTTATTATAAGTTTAATGAAAAGCACAATTCAATTTCAATGAATATGAAAATTTATAATTAAAGATTACGGATGACAAGAGCAATTGTGCTTAAGAAGTTTAGTCTGTAAAAAGCAATGATATTGCTAGGAGGAAAATAAAATTTGCAACTTAAGATCAATGATAACAATTGTACAACAGCCTCAACATCTAACTTATTCCTACACTATGAGTATAGAGTATCCAAATCTTGATACACAAAATTATCATTTGCAATCACTAAACAAAAGACATAAATACTCAGGATGCTAATCAGGCACAGTAGCACACACTTGCTATCCCAGCACTCAGAAGGCTGAGACAGAGGAGCAGAAGGATCATTTGAGCCCAGGGAGTAGAGACCAGCATGAGCAACTCAGAGAGACCCTCACTATATTAGGCTAGAAGCCTGACAAAGGAAAAGGAATTTTACAACCTCTGGATATTTATGTTATGCCTCCATTTTTTTTCCCCCCTAGTGCTGGGGATCAAACTCAGGGTCTTGCCCATGCTAAGCAAGTGTTCTACCACTGAGATGTATTCCCAGTGATTGTTTTTCTTGAGACAGGCTCTCATTATATAGCCCAGGCTGCCCTCAAACTTACAATCCTCCTATTTCCACCTCTTGAGTGCTAGGATTACAAGTATGTGCCACCATGTTTGGTTTGCTTCCTGATTTTCAAATGTAACAACAAATTTGAAAGAGATTCTCACCCAGCCCAGTGGCATACGCCTATAATCCTGGCACTGAGGAAGCTGAAGCAGAAGGATCCCAAGTTCAAAGCCAGCCTGGGATACATAGCCAGATGCTGTCTGAAAAAAAAGTTTCTCAACACAACGCAGGTGAAGTAAAATTTTATGAGGGCCAAATCCAGCCAGAGCACAACCTTGTGCAACTTCCAGAGCAGATGGTCTCTTCTTTGTGCTTCAACCACTACCTTATAGCAAGAGTCAGTAAGCTTTTTCTAGAAAAGGACCAGCGAGTAAACATTTTAGACTCTGCAGACCATGTTCACTCTGTCACAAATTTTTATGTGGGCTTTTTGTTTAGAAGTCCTTTAAAATTTAAAAGCAATCCTTAGTTCTAAGAGGCAACGGACCATCAGTGGTTTGCCAACACCTGCGTTAGAGAATTTTGTTGTGAGGTTATACTATCCAACCCCCATACCTATTAACTATATGTGTATCTTAAAAGAACACCTTTTTTTCTAAAATAACAAAGTAAATAGAAATTCTTAATTCTTATTTACCATAGTTCATCAACACTCAGATGCAGTTTTTCTCAGTTTAACATCTATGAAATTTGAATCATAAATTTCACAATCATGACTAACAATACTTTTTCTCCCTTACTGGTATATAAAATAATAATGTAATCTTAAAATTAAAGGTGCTATAGACTCAATAAAATATAGCATAAAATTTTAGCTAAAAATTCATCTTGGCAGCAAAATTCAAGCTTTGAGGTAAAACTCAACTCCATATGTATAATGCCACTTAATCTCATAACTTTAATAGCATATAGTTCACCCAACTGCACAGAAATCAAATATAACAAAAAGACATTCTCAATTTTGACTTTCATATGACAGATTTTTTTATTACCTTCTCACTGCAAAAGTAATGTATGCTGCTTAAGAACACTTTCAAAGTAAAATGGTATAGGAAAATACCATCAATTTTGTCACCATCATTATCAATGTGATTCTTCTGGTTGTTATTTCTACATAGAGGAATGTTTACCTAGTCAAGCAATCATTTATTATCTATATCTTTTTTCCTCCTGTCTTTTTTTACCTAACATTATAAAACAGTGCTATTTTTCTTACAAACCTGTAATACTGTTCAGCAGGGAACTTGGTCTTCAGAGATGTTAGATGTGTTTTTACTGTACCAAAATGTTCTCGAGCTTTCAAACACCTCTTTGGAACTGATTATAAAAAATAAATATAATAATGAAAAACCAAATTTCAAAAACAGTTCTCGCTTAATAATCTATGTTGTCTACTTGGAAATTAATCAACACTTTTTTAAAAATTGCACTAAGTCAAATGCATGTATCTCTGCTTTTCAAACTGGCCCTCGAAATATCACAAGTTTCTCTACTGATTACCCAGCTGAAAAATAAAAACTTGCTGAAAGAGTGTGTTAGGAAACACACTGATAATTTGTAAAATGTCATAAATAATCCCAACCCTCTTTACCAGCTGCTATTCCTACTCAGTACTCAGAGGATGCCTAAAATTGGACTGCATCTAGTTCCTATATTTAGTCAGAAAAAGCTTTCATCACTTATTCTCAATCAGGCTGACCAACTCCTTATCACTATGTAAATGAATCCCCTCTGACACCTGTTTAAGCTACATTCCTATATTATTCTCCATTTGAAAATATTTTCAGCTCATTTTGCTACACTCGCTGCATCTTACAACAATGGTCCCTTCTCTAAACTTGACATATATGATTCTCACTCAAATGGCTGACTGTAAACACACTAAATTGAGAACATTTTAAATAACAAAACACACACACCAAATAAAAGTTGTTAAATACACAAAAGTTATTAAACAAGTGCAATTAATGTCAGTTTTATCAAAATAGAAAACATCCCCAATTAAAATGATACTATGAAGAAGTGGTAAATCAACCAAAACACAAAGAATACTATAAACCAATAAAATGATGAAACCATCTACACACTATAACGCATAATGGATACTTTTCATAATAAAATGATACTGACTAGGTATGACTCCTGAATGAAAATTAACTGTCTAAACAAGAGATTGATAAAGTGGATCAAAGTCTTCAAAATCAAAACAAAGAACTTACTGTCCTGAAACCCAGAACCCTGATGGACCCCTTGCAGTAGAGTTAAAATCTCTCGAGCTGTTTGTTCTAAACTCTGTACAACTTTTCGTATTTCCTAGAAAGAATTAAAAATCAAAATCAGATTAAACTCAACATAATCATTATCACAGACCCAAACACACCCAAATAACATATTTGATCACACCTTCAAATACATCCAAAATGCTAATTATGCCAGACATTGTTGGTGCAAGCCTGTAATTTCAGCAAATCAGTAGATGGAAGCAGGAGTTGAAGGCCAGATGCAGCCTGCACAACTTAGCAAGACCCTGCTCCAAAATAAGAAAAATTAAATAGGAGGTTGGGAGATGCAGTTTGGTGATACAGCATTCACCTAGTACAGGCAAGGCCCTGGATTCAACCACTCAGTACTGAAAAAAAAAAAAAAAAAAAAGTTGGGAAAATACACACTAATTATCTTCACAAGGATTCACCGCCAACCAAGTTTGAATCTTAACTTTTTCACTTATTTCTTCTATGAGAACTTCAGGAATTAAGCCTTAGAGTCCTCAGGCAGCCGTCACAATATAACAGCCACTCACTGACCCCGTGTCCAAATGGGACACTATAAAAATTAAAATAGATGATGTGTGAAAGTAGTGTATAAGATGAAGTTAAATTGCACAAGACTTGAGTGCTTTTCATTAATTCATTTTACAAATATTCACTAAACACATTTATATGCTAGACACTTCGTGAATACTGGGGAAGCAAGAAGACAATCTCTTCCCTCTGGCAGTTTAGCAAATAATGGGGTAGACAAACATTTTTTTAAATAATCCTTACACAAATTTCTGAAACATTAACGTGCTACTAGAAAATATAAGAGAGAGGCATTCATTTAGATTGTGATCAAGGAAACAAATGTAAACTGTGCATAGTGGCACGGGCCTGTAATCCCAATGACTCCAGAGGCTGAGGCAGAAGGATCACAGTTTGAGGCTACAGGCAGCCTGCCCAACTTAGCGAGACCTTGTCTCAAAATAAAAAAATTAAAAAAGGCTCTAGGGTGTAGCTCAGTGGAAGAACACTTGCCTAGGATGTGCGAGGCCCTGGGTTCAACCTCTCAGCACAGAAAAAAAAGGGGGGGGTGTGATGAGAATCTGAGATAACCAGGGTAAGACAAGAAAAAAGCATATTCCAGGAAAAACAGTGCATGCAAGAGTTTTGAGGTCGGAAATTATTTGGGGCACTAAAAGAATGAAAAAGGAGATAAATTAAACGTCATATACAAAAAGAAGCAGTGTAAAATGAGATTGGAGAGAGACCTTCTGGCCCACAGTACAGTCTGGATTTTCATTCTACGTGGGATGAGAAGTTTAGAAGAGTTTCTAAAAGGAAGAGTCACATGTGCTTTTAGGACACCAACAACAAACACAGGAGAGATGCGTTGGCTGAGTCGCAGGCGCTAAGTGAGCGTTCAACATAAACCAATGCTGAGGAGGGAAACTGACAAGTGATGCTGAGAACCGAGACCCGGAACACGAAATCAAGACCGAGCCGTAGAACCAGGAGTGGGGGCGGGATGTAGCCTAACCTGAAACTAGAGAGGAAGCAACCCCACCCTCAGAGGCGTCCCCACCGCCCGAAACACAGCGACTGAGGAGGGTCAGGCGATGTGGCCTAGCTAGGCAGGGGAAGGGAAAGGGAATGGGAGGGAGGGGGCTCGCCTCTCGGATGTCCTGCTCAGCAGCCAAAAAGCCCTGCAGCTCCACGAAGATCTCGCTCACAGACATGGCGCCGGCCGCACAACAATCGGTCAGTGCAGCAAGGACCGCCAGAGCAGTGAGTCCAGCCGACTACCAGGGGAGTCAGTCGCGACACCCGGCCGCTACCACCGCCGCGTCCACCCGGCTCTACGCCACGGCCGTCGCTGGGGTCCTCTAAGTCCCGTGGCGCGCCGAAAGCCGGGCTGTCCGCCGCGCCGCCTGAGGCACCGCTCACCCACGCGCTTGTCTTGCTGTAGAGGGGCGGGGCTCCAGACTTCAGGCTGTTAGGCAGCTCCGAAAACAGCCTGCCAAGGGGACCTTGAAAGCACGTGGCCTGAGAGGCGGGGCGAGCTTGGAGGCGGTGCCTGCGAGCAGGGCTATTTGGTTACACACACAAACACACACACCCCTACCTATATAGATATATAGATATATACACACATATATATATACGCATATATATTTAGTATTTTATGTGCAGCAGCCTGTGGGAGAAAAGTGCTTCACAGCAAAAGAATGGACGTAAAAAGCCAAGTGCAGAAGAATGTAGAAAGGATGTAGTCCTTATGTAAAAGTGGTGGGTTAATGCATTGGTATTTGTTAAAACGACACTGAAAAATAAAAGTACGTATATAGAGCTGTGTGAGTAGGGGATGGATTGGGGGCAAAATTTTCCTCTGTACATATTTTTCCTTGTAATAACTTTGCATGATTCTATTGCCTATCTTTAAACTAAGTGAATCTTTAAGCGTGTGCGATGGGAAATTTCTATTCAACACTTCTTTCACCTAATTCTGATTCCTTGTGGCAAACACTGTAAGGTGTTCTTCAGGAGTTATCCCACGTTTTACACTGCTGGTCGGAATGTAGACTAGTACAACCATTACGGAAATCGGTGAGAAATTCCTTGGAAAACTAAAAGTACAACAACCAAATGATCCAGCTATACCACTCCTGGGTATATACCCAAAGCAAACTAGGTAAACATACCGAAGAGACGTTTGGACCTCCATGTTTAGTGCAACACTGTTCACAACTGCAAGGAGTCAGCTCAGATATCCTTCACAAATGCATGGATTTTTTAAAATGTGGTGTATATACACAATAGAATATTATACAGCTGTAAAGAACAATGAAATTACGTCACTTACAAAAAATGGGTTGATTTAGAGATCATAATTTTAAGTGAATTAACCCAGATTCAAATTCTACATGTTTTCACCCATATGCAGTAGATATACCTCAAAGGATATATATATATATATATATATATATATATATATATATATGTATATACACATACATATATACATACATACATACATATATCTCCAGTTCCTTCTCCCCCAGTTAGGGGGGCTCTAGCAGGAGGGGGAGAGGGAGCAACACAGTGGGGCAAAGAGAGAGCAAGTGCAAAGTACAGGATGTAATTGTATGAAAATCCAATAATGAAGCTAATGTGGTATATACGAGGGCCTACTTCCTGCTTCATGAATGACCATCTTTTCACTACATCCTAGGCTACAGAGCTCTGGAGCCTCTTTTTTGAGGTCACCAATCCCATTCTTGAGAGTTCTGACTTTATTTTCCAGTCACCATCCACCTGCACCTGATACCATCACATTTGTGGTTAGGATTTTAACCTACTAACTTGGGGTAGGCGACACAAGCATTCAGGCTATAGCAGCATCTATTGATAATCTTTCTCTGACTCTGAGGTCTTCCTTGTGCTTGGTATGATGTGTAATCTTCTGCTGGCAACTGAACATGATTGTATTATGCCGTGAGACTCTGGATATTATTTAAACCTTCTGTTTTAAGTGGCTTTCTCTGATACTGCTCCAGCAAGGGATGAAAAATGTTACCTCTTCATTGCAGGTGGAGGTTTAGGACCAGGCTTCCCACTTTGCCCCCACTGACACCCAAGAGTTGGGGCTCCTCATTGCTACTGGGGAAGGATGAAAGTCCAGTGTCCCATCCAGTCTCCACTCACACCACCATTGCTGGTAATTTACCAAGTCCCAAGTTCTTTCTTGACCTCTGACTCCATCATGGCAGGGGTTATAGGGGTGCCTCATTAAGAAACTGAGGGTGGAAGTCTAGGCTCCCCTTTCAGACTTTGCGGGCATATGGGAGTGTGGAGAACACAGCCTTTTCTGTGGTTTTTGGAGTGAAGCTATTGTATAAGTTTCCCATCTTGCTAGCCTTTCCCTTTCTTTTCCTTTGCCTAATGAGAACAGCCTTTTATTGGGACTTTTTTTTATTGGTACCTGTTGGCATTTCTGGATTTCTGGCTGCTTCAGCTCCAAGTTTAAGGTAGATAAGGCAAAAGTTAAAATCCAGTAGGACATACCACCATGTCCTTTCTTGGTGCCTGAGGTCCCTAGCTGGTCTGCCTTCTCTCTATCATTCAGAGGCTAATGTTTGTCCAGGCTTCTTAGTTGCACTTGAAAAAAAATGGGGAAAAGTACATCTATCGCATCTTTCCAGAAGCAGAATTCTCCCAGAAGACATTTTTGGCAGAAATTGGCAAATGTTAAGAATTCTGAAAAACAGCTTCTGTTCCAAACAGGGCCACCATGGACATTTAGGGAGGACAAAGATGAAATTCAATGGAACTGACAGTTACTCAGCAATCCATTCAGAATGCACTGGACATACAAGGTGGCAGCTTAGAAACCTTGACTTTACAGGAGTTAATCTGCCATCTACTGGGGTCCTTACATTTCACAAGCAGACTTGCTAACTCGGCAGCAGCAATAGGAAGATTTGGTAAATACAATCCAGGCACTACTGTTCAGAATGGGAATGTTGAGGTACTAGGTGCTGGAGGGAGCTCTGCTGACAGTGGATGAGTACCGGATCACCTGAACTTCTCCACAGCTGTGGGTGTGGTGAAAGATTAGGGGCTCTTGCCTTTTCCAGCTCAATGAACAACTCAGTGTTGAGGTAATGAGTCCATGCATCAGCTGGGGTTTGGCTGATCTTAACTGAGCAGAACTGGGCAGCTTTTCTGCTCTTGTCAGCTGCTATTACACTGTTGTTCTTGGTTGAAGTTATCTTTGTGACTGTTAGGTAGCTTTGTGTCACTACAACAAATACCCTAGGTAACCAACTTGTAAAGAAAAAGGGTTATTTTGGCTCAAAGTTTTGGAGTTCCCAAGTGTGGTCAGTCCGTTGCTTGGGCCTGTGGCAGGGCAGCGCATCATGGTGAAAGCATGTAGTGGAGCAAAGCCACTCGCCTCATGGCCAAGGAGTGAAAGGAAGAAGAAAAGGAAGGGATCAGGGCCCCACAATCCCCACCAGGGCACACCCCTAAAGACTTAACCCATCACATCACATAAAGGTTCTGCCACCTCCCACTACCACCATTAGCTGAGACCAAGACTTTAACACATGAGCCTTTGGGGAACATTCCAGATCCAAGCTATCACAGTGACTCATGGTCAGCTGGGGTTTGGCTCATATGGGCTGGTACCAGCTAGCATTTGGCATTGTCCAACTCTTTTTATTATTTTGAGACTGGATCTCGATCTCTTTATGTAGCCCAGTTTGTCCTCAAACTCATGATTCTCCTGCTTTTGCCTCCTGAGTGCTGGGATCACAGGCATGTGCCACCAAGCTCAGCCATACTTCTTTCTTCCTCATCCTGGGAACAGTGAGAAAGCCCAACAGTGTATTCCCCCTGGTAATTGCAGAGGCACAAGCAAGCCACTAGAGAACAATTATCCATCTTGCTATATGGAGAGGCAAGAGTGGGTAGAGAGAGATCGATTAAGGAGCTACCACTGTTCTTTCAGGGGAAAATGGTGATGGCTTCCATTAGGCTGCGAATATTGGATGAGTGTGAGTGCTCCACAAGATCTGTCTGACCTGCCTTTGAGCTGGTGGCGGCCATGGATTGAAGCATGGGAATTAGGGAAAGGTACCCCCTCAGGAGAGCCCAGGCCCTCAAGCACTAGATCATGTCAACTGAATCATAGTCACAGTAAGCCACAGAAAAGGAACACTTTAACCTTTTAATTGGGGACAATAAAAACTCTCTGGGGACAAAATAGGAGTCATCCATACCCTGCTCATCAAAGGCCTCAGGGTATGAAACTAAAACCTATTTGAAAGGGTACTGACTGAAAAATGCCCCCATGATGTCCTGCTGCAAAGGAGCTACCTAGGGAAATGATCTCTCCATCTGGGCACACAAAGCCAACTGAAGCTGTGGTCCAAAAGGGCCCAACTACCCTTTGAGCTAGAAGCATCCCCTGGGTCAAGAATTTGGGGCAGGCACAGATGTCCCCTGTATTTGCAGCCTCCTTGTTTCCATCCCAGCACTACAATCAGAGTCCCCAGAGACCAGTGCCTATGAAGTGTCTGGATGCCATGGCAAGGCCCAGGGCATATTCAGAGAACAGGATGTGCTTTGGGTTCATGATTAAACTCTCCAAATCAAGGGGCTAGGGACAAAACTCAGTAGTAGAGCATTTACACAGCATGCATGAGTCTCTGGATTCAATCCAGAGCACTGCTAAAAAAAAAAAAAAAAAAAAAAAAAAAAAAAAAAAAAAAAAAAAAAAAAAAAAAAAAAAAAAAAAAAAAAAAAAAAAAAAAAAAAAGTATCCAAACTGAGAAAAAAAAATCCATCAAAAAGGTCACGGGAAGGGAGAGGAAATACCTCCACCAAGGCCTTCCTAATGTTATCAAGAAAAAGAAAGATATTTTCACTGAATATCTAATTCAGAGCAAATTTCTTACAAAAAGAGAGGGAATACTCTTTCTGGAGCCCAAGAAACCATTAGCAGTGAACGTTAGAATCTGGACAAAATTCTTCCAGAAAAACTAAGGTGAATCACTACTATCAAAACCAGCTAAATTCCTATGTGAGAAAATTTGGTGATAGAATGTTGAGATCTGTATTGGCTGAAAGAAACCCTGATAAGAAGAGAAAATGCATATGTCAGACAAAAAATTATTAAGGAAGAATGTGAACATTTCAAAAAAGTACTATTATGTCCCAGATGTTCCAAGTGGGTATTTGTGTGAGGCCCCAAAAGATGCTCAGAAAATCCCTTGGATGAACAGGTCCCTAAAGAAGGAAGAAGCATAGGCTCTGATGGTACCACCATTTAGAGCCACATGTGAACCAGATGCCACAAAGCCAAGGTTAGGATTGCAGTGGCAAGATCCTTCCATCAGGCCACCTCCATCCTAACCCTGCAGGACCTCCACAAAAGCAAGGCAGAATCTGTCCTGCTATCCCACCCTAGACAACACACAGTGCCCACTCTTGGCTCACCCCACCCCACCCTACCCAAATACATGCCACATCCCAGGCTAGGGTCTTTCACTATCCTGATTGAGGTCAGTTGTTACCAAGATATTCTAGGGGGAAGTTTTTGAAGAGAGGACTCCCTGTCCTTCCCCCTCCTTCCAGAAAGTGAGGCCAAATCTCCCTAGGAATCCTCTCCACTGAGAATCTTTGCTGACCCATCACTTCCTCCATTGGCAGGAAGAAATGTGTCTGCTGTTAGCACTGGATTCCATCTTCCATCCACACATCCCAGTAATAGAAGTGAGGCACTGAGAAACATGGTACATGCCTGTAATCCTAGCAACTCAGGAGGCTGAGGGAGGAGGATTGTGGGTTTGAGGCCAGAGACAGCCTGTGCAACTCAGTGAGACCATTTCTCAAAATAGAAAATAAAAAAGCAGGAGATGGCTCAGTGGTAGAGTATTTGTGTAGCATGCACAAGGCCCTGGATTCAAGCCAGTACTGAGAAGAAGAAGAAGAAGAAGAAGAAGAAGAAGAAGAAGAAGAAGAAGAAGAAGAAGAAGAGGAAGAAGAGGAGGAGGAGGACGAAGAGGAGGAGGAGGAGGAAGAGGAGGAGGAATGGGCAGAAGAAGAGGAAGGGGAGGAGGAGGATGATGTAGGGGGAGGGAGAGGAAGGGGAGGAGAAAGGGGTGACTTTCTGAGTTCCTCCCACCTTGTAATGAGGCCACAACTGAAGTTCCAGAGCCACAAGATCATTTCTTTTTTTGAAATGATTTGGATTTTCTCCTTTAGGTGCTCTTACTTAAGTGATTACACAATGGCTCATGTGTAAGTGTAATAAAATTATAATTCATAGGATGTTTTGCAGCTATAGTAGATTGTTCATATGTGAATCTCAAAAGTTCATTGCATCGAACATGCAAGCGCAAGGCCCTGGATCCAACACCCAGTACCGCAAAAAAAAAAATAAATAAAAGAAAAAGAGAGAGAGAGCGAAAGGTAGCAGACTCATTCAGGAGATGGTGAGTTAAAAGATACAGACATGTCAATGGTTTTGATGCACACTGTTGAAGTGTTCTCCAAAACATAACATCAGCTTATCCTACACACATCTTTTATATCCATGGACTCACTTCAAGGCACATTTGCCAGCGCTGGAAGTTTTCATTTTTAGTATTCAGTTTTAATTTTAAATCTGCTATCATTTCTAATTATGAAATAAAAATAAAACAAATAGATCTGTCAAACAAAAAAAAAGTTCATTGCATCCTTTTTATCTTATTTGTATATCACACAATTGTAGTACTTTGAAGTTGTTAACAATTTCACTAAAATAATCCAGAAGTACCTCAATAATTTTATGTCTTTTTGAGACAGGGTATATTATTCAGGTGGTATATTGCTGTGGCAGAGAGGAAATATTTATCGAGGGCTCAAAGGGGATCACAGCCCATAATGGCAGGCAGGACAGTAGCAGGGGGAAGTGCCTGTGGAAGACAACCTCATGACATGGAAGGTCAGAAACAGAGAGGAGAAAGAGAGCAACCAGAACTGGGCTCTGGATAAAAATTTCCAAAGGCCTTCCACCAGTGACTTAGTTCTGCTAAACTGGAATCCCACCTTCCAAAGTTCCATAGCCTCCACAAATAGTGCCACCACTTTGGGACCAAACATTCAAACACATGACTTTTGGGGGACATTTAAATCCAAACCATAACACTCTGCCCCTGGCCCCCAAAGGCCATGGCCATTTTATAATGTAAAATGCATTTAGTCCAACTTCAAGAGTCACCAAAACCTTAATAAGTCTCCACCATGTTCAAAAGTACATACAATGGCTGAGCATAGTGGTACATGCCCATAATCTCAGTGACTTGAGAGATGACTCAAGGAAGATTGCAAATTTGAGGCCAGAGGCAACCTATATAATTTAGGGGGAGCCTGTATCATGATAAAAAATAAAAGATGGGCTGGGGTGCAGCTCAGTGGTAAGGCACTTGCAAAGCATGCTCAAGGCCCTGGGTATAACCCTCCAGTACCACCAAAAAAAAAATTACATACATCCAGATGTGGTGGCACACACCTGTAATCCCATTAATTCAGCAGGCAGAGCCAGGAGGATTGCAAGTTCAAAGACAGAGGTAGCCTGTATAACTTAGCAAGACCCTGTCTTAAAATAAAAAGTAAAAAAATGGGGGTGTAGCTCAGTAATGGAGTGCTTGCAAACCATGTGTATGCTTGCAAAACATGTGCAAAGCCCTAGGTTCAAACCTCAAGTACCTCAAAAAAAAAAAGGACATATGATGGTACAAAGCAAGCATTGCCATTCCAAATGGAGGAAACGGGCCGTGGAAAGGAAAGATTGGTCCATAGGAAGACCAGTAATACATTGAAAAATTCTGTAGTTCCATGTCTGGCATCTGACACATGTGACATCATCTGGCATTTGGCATATAGCATCATCTGGGCTCAAACAGGCTTAAGCAGCTCCACCTCCATGGCACTGCTATTTCTAGCACACGTGGCCCTCATAGGCCGGCTTCACTTGTTGCTGGCAGCTTCCCTTAGCAAGTATTTCACAGTGCTAGCATCTTCAACATGCTGCTTAGGCTCTACCTTCAAAGTTTCATGCATTGGTCCTTCAGGTGCTGTCTGCAGAATACTCAACACTGGTACACATTGCCTGGTCTTGTGAACTATCTTCTGGAACCTTAGTGGCAACCTCCATAACCCCTTAACTCTTACATTCTGCTTACCTAGATGATGCCAAGATTTGCTTCTAGCTCAAAGGGTAGTTGGGCCCTTTTGGACCACAGCTTCAGTAGGCTTTGTGTGCCCAGATGGAGAGATCATTTCCCTAGGTAGCCCCTTTGCAGCAAGACATCATGGGGGCATTTTTCAGTCACTACCCTTTCAAATAGGTTTTAGTTTCATACCCTGAGGCCTTTGATGAACAGGGTATGGCTGACTCCTATTTTTTCCCCAGAGAGTTTTTATTGTCCCCAATTAAAAGGTTAAAGTGTTCCTTTTCTGTGGCTTAAGTCTTTAACAATTACAGCCTCCTTCCTCAAACCAGCCCTATCTACAGTAATCTTAAGCCACACATTTTCTTCTCTTTACACATTTTTCAGATCTTCCTGCTGTGCCTTTGTTCCATTTTCCCCTCATAAATCTGGCTAAAAGCAGTAAGCAAAAATCATGTTATGTCCCCAATATCTTGCTGCCCTCATGATATTTCCTCTACCAAACTAATTAGTCCATTACTTTTGAATTTAGCCTCACTCAAATCTTTAGGATATGGACAAACCACAGAAAAGCTCTTTGCTAGAATATAACATGAATTATGTCTAGTCCAGTTCTCTATGTTGTTGTCAGGTGCCATCAAGTCGCATGTGACTCATAGTGACCCCCATAGGGTTCTTGATGGCTGATTTTTTCAGGACTGCCTTGGGAGTGGATTGCCTCATCTTCCTCCTGTTTTTGCAGCACTTGGAATCGAACCCTGGACCTCAGAGACTGCAGAGTGGTGCTCTACCAACTGAGCTAAATCCCAGCTCCCAGTTCTCTATAGAGACCTTATTTTCCTCTGAAACCCTGTGAGTCCCATCTTCTTTCCTACCAACTCTTACATTCTGGTCTCCCTTACTCCCATCAGATCAGCCCCTCAAGCTCTGCTTACATCATTCCAGGGCTTCTCTTTCCCACATCTCCAAATTCTTCCAAACTCCTCCCACAAACAAGTTCCAATGGCCTAAAAACCACATGATCGGGTTACTCCACAGCAATGACCCTCCTCTCCAGTACCAATTTTCTGTATTGGTCAGCTGGTATGTTGCCGTGGCAGAGAAACTGAGTAGAAGCAAACTTATGGGAGGAAATATTTATTGGGGAATCCAGGTTAGAAAATCACAGTCCATAATGGCAGTGGGGCAGGTGTGGCAAGCAGTAAGTGGCAAGGCCCATGGTTGACAACCTCACAGCATGGCAGATCAGAAGCTGAGGGCAAAAAGAGAGCAACTGGAACCTCTGGGCAAAATCTTCCAAAGGTTTGCCACCAGTGACTTGCTTCCACTAAGCTAGAATCCCACCTCCCAAAGTTCCATAGGCTCCACAAACAGTGCCACCACCTGGGGACCATATGTTCAAACACATGACCTTTGGCAGACATTTAGATCCAAATATAACACAGGGCCTCACTATGTAGCCCTGGCTGGCCTGGAACGCACAATCTTCCTTCCTGCCTCTGCCTCCTGAGTCTGGGATTACAGGCATGTGCCACCACACCCAACCTAAATTTTTGTCTTCTAAAATAATTTTTTTCACTTGGTTTTATTGCTTTTATGGAAACCATTATACAACAACTCGAATAGAAACTTTGTAACATCATAATTCTTAGGATAGTGTTTTATAAATGTAAATTATGGAAATGTTAATCTTACAATAAATTGTTTCTACCTCCTTTGATTTCTACATAGTGAAAACATAATTTTTTCTTAGTTAGCAAAGTCTGTTGATCCAGTAACAGTACTTTTTGCTTTCTTCTAAAGAATTTTCTCCTATTGAGTTCCACAGCTGCAGTTAAATGCTTGTATAATTGCTCAGAGGCACAGCAAAACTATAATTCTTGTAGATGACTTTTTTTTCAGTACTGAGGATAGACACAGGGCCTGTCATGTGCTAGGCAAATACTCTACCACTGAGCTACATCCCTAGGCCTACAAAACTGTCACTTTTAAGAATATATTTTGTAAATGTAGTTTATTTAGAAGTTAATTTTCTGAATCAATTGTTTCCTTCCTTTCAGTTGCTAGAGAGTGTAAAGTAGTATTTCAGTTGTTGTTGTTTCCAAAGTCTCCATAACACAAGCAATAGTTGGACTTTTATATGAGCAACCTTGCCATTGGGGACGTCTTGTAGGGGAGGCAAATGTTTACATCTACTTTCCTAGTTGCATTTTTTTTTTCCAGAAGGGCCTGAGAATTGAATTGCCATAGCAAAGATGAACTGGATAAAAGTACACAAATTTATTTAATACACGTTTTAGGTGGAACACGAGCCCTCATAAGGAAACAAAGTCCCAAAGACACAGTTAAAGACAGGCACATATGCTGACTCAAAGAGTTGTTGTTATTGGTAGGTTCCATCAAGCCAGTGTCTGATTCATAGCGACCCTACGTACAACAGGTGAAACACTATTGTCAGTGCTTCTCTGCTGTTCATAGAGTTTTCAATGGCAGATTGATTTTTGGGAGTTGCTGGGTCCTTCTCCCAAGCCTACTGCACCTGGTGTTCCCAGGTGGTCTCTCCAAGTACTAACCTGGCCAGAATCTGCCTAGCTTCCGAGATCTGACTGCAGACAAAGAGTAGTAAATTATAAAAGTCCCACTAAGCAGAAGGACTTGGGACTTCACCTAATTGGGTGAAGAAGCTATATTTGATTGTACAGAATTACTTGTCCTTAACTTCCCACTCTTGATAATAAGAATGGCACTTTCCAAGCTTCATGCCTGGAATCGCAGTGACACAGGGGGCAGAGGCAGGAGGATCACAAGTTTGAGGCCAGAAGCAGTCTGTGTAATTTAATGAGACCCTGTCTCAAAAAGTAAAATAAATGGGATGGGGGTACAGCTCAGTGGTACAGCACTTGGAAAGCATGCCAGCCCGAGGCCCCGTACCACCCACTACCAAAAAAAAAAAAAGGCACTTTCCTACTGGTGTAGAGGGAGGGTGTCTTGCACACAGCAATTTCATCATCCTACTTTGGTCCTTCCCTGCTTCTGTTGGGGATGAAACTCAGGGCCTTTTGCATGATACACAAGCACTCTACCACTGTACACCCCCTAGCCTCATTTCTGCTTTCAAAAAACAGAAGGGCCAGGCGTGGTGGCGCATGCCTGTAAGCCCAGCAGCTCGGGAGGCAGAGGCAAGAGGATCGCAAGTTCGAGACCAGAGGCAGTCTGAGTAAGTTAGTGACACTATCTCAAAAAGTAAAAAAAAAAAAAAAAAATGGGCTGAGGGTGCAGCTCAGTGGTTCAGCACTTGTAGAGCACGCCAGCGCGAGGCCCTGGGTTCAACCCCCAGTACTGAAGAAGAAAAAAAAAAAAAAAAAAAAAACGGAAGGTCAGAGTGATCTTGCACCTGTTGTTTTTCCAGGACCCTTAACTCAAAATAGCATGCCAGAGTGGTGTGTTCTTCCTTAACTCCTTTGGTTTGCAACTCAAAGTTCATTTCTACAGAACATGACCTGAATTGACTCTAATGATAAGACTAATATGTTTACAAAATAATTTTATTCCTCATCCTCCCCAAAATTCCCTAAGACAGGCACCCACCTGTAGTGCCACCTACAGGAGAAGCTGAGACAGGAGAATCTCTTGAGCCTGTGAGTTTGAAGCCAGCCCAAGCAACATGGCAAGACCCTGCCTCAAAAAAATTAAAACATTTAAAAGGGGCTTGCAGTGCGATTCAGTGGTAGAACACATGCCTAGAACATGCAAGGCCCTTGGTTTAATCCCCAGTGCCAAAAAAATAAATAAATAAAAATAAACCCAAGTCAGTAAAGGGAGAAACACTTGTTGTTAGGTGCCGTCAAGTCGGTATCCTACTCATAGCGACCCTCAGAGGGTTTTCTTTTTTTTTTTTTTATTAGAAATTTTTAATGTACATCATAATGTGATTCATTTTGACATGCTTTTCGTTGTGACAATTTTCATATATGCAATTTGATAAGTATTATTCATATAAGTTACCCCTTACCCTCCTCTATGTTTCCCCCCTCCCCCCTTCCTATCTAAGTTTCCCATCCAAGTCTTCTCTATCTTTTACTATATAGTATTTTTCTATATGTCCTTGGGTTCCATTTCTGTTTAAGATAGAAACTTTTCCTGTAGTGGTCTTTGTTTCTATCTTGTTAGAACAATTACATGCGAT
>VMDO01031628.1:0-19887 GCA_007922755.1 Pedetes capensis
AAGAGTTTTCAATGGCTGATTGTTTCAGGACTGTTTCAGGATTGGGCTACCAGGTACTTCTCCAATTTTTTGTGGTGCTGGGGATCAAAGCCAGGGCCTCAGATAACACAGAGCAGCTGTGATAGCAGGCCTAGGTCACTTAAAAATTACTCTGGTTCCTCGAAACTAGCCCTCAACAAAAGCTGATAAGGGCAGGTGTGTCATGAGATGGCTGGGCCTGCTGAAGGGCTGGATTAAGAAAAAAATGTGGTAATGCTAGATAACTTTGTAAAAGGCCAAATTCAGGGAATTCCTGTAAAGGGCTAAACTCTGGAAACGCAAACTTACTTTGTACCCCCACCCCTTGACTGTAAAAAAACAAAAAAAACCCAAGGTTTTGGCTTTGTAATTCTGCTTCTCCGCCCCTACCCTATAAAGCCCCTAAGCACTGTGAATCAGATGCTGCTTTCTGAAAGTCCACTGCTGGGACTGAAAGTCGCTGGCCAGCCAGTCTAAATAAACTCTTCTGCTCCTGATCCATTTGTTTGTGTCTTGCAATATTTTTCTGGGGTTGAGCCGCTGGGTACAACACAGTACTCTAAACTCCAAATCATATATAATATAAAATTTTGTCCAGGGCTTGTCTTTTCATTTTCTTAATGGTGTCTTTCAAAGAGCTAGTTTCCAGTTGGTTGTCTACTCATCTTTTTTTAAATTCTTTTATGGTTCATGGTTTCTTTGTCCTAAATATATTTCTCTACCCCCAGCACACACAGATTTTTATTATTATTTTTTTTTGGAGTGCTATAAACTGGAGTTTTAATTTTAACTCTATAATTCTTCTTTGAGCTAATTTTCATGTGTACTTGAAAATTGATTGAGCAACTTTCTTTTCCCATTACTCGTCTGTTGATTTGCTTAATGAATTCTCAGTCTGTCTTCTCTCCCATCCACATGCCCCTGAATCTTGGTTCACCTCCAAGCTCAAGTAAGCATTTGGGCACAGAAGATCTTCCTCCATGGTTCATTATGAGAGCCAGCTGATCACAGAAGAAAAGAAAAGAAAAGAAAAGAAAACATTGTTTTTCCAGTTGCCCCAGTTATGCCCCCCCACACCCACACACCCTTGCCTCTTACCACACAATTGCCCCATTTCCTACAAAGTCCCTTCTGTTGTTGTTAGTTGCCCACAAATCAGACCTGACTCAGTGATTCTATGTACAATAGAACCAAACACTCATCCAACACTGTGCCACGCACAAGATCTTTTTATGTTTGAGCCCATTGTTGCAGTTACTGTGTTTCTTCTCATTTTGAGTTGTGCCACATCAGCAAAGTGAGGTCCCAGGAGCTTTACTCCATTCCTGTCATTAAGATCAACTCTACTTTGAGGAGGCAACTCTTCCATAGTTATTTCTTGAATGCCTTCCAGCCTTGGGGGCTCATTATCTGGCACTATACTTGACAGTGCTTCTCTGCTTTTCATAGGGTTTTCATTGGTTAATTATTTTGGAAGTGGGTTGGCAGGTCCTCCCTAGTCTGTCTTAGTCTGGAAGCTCAGCTGAAATCTGCCCACCCTGGGTGGCCCTGCTAGTATCTGAAATACCAGTGGCATAACTTTCGACATCATAGCAACATGTAAGTCCCCTCAGCATGACAAGCTGACAGACATGTATCTCTCTCTGCTAAAGAAAACACTGAATTTTATTGTTATTTTTGTTTTGTTTCATTTTGACATGATTCTGGCCATGCATCAGAAGCTAGATTTTGGTATTTCACTTGACAACTGAGCTCATGTTTCCCGCTATTCCAGTCAAGGTACCAGATGGATACTCCAGACCTTCTCATCTTCCAGAAAAAATGCCAGCAAGTGACTTTGATGATGTCATTGTTGTCATATGACATAATGGAAACACCTAAGCAAACTCTGCCCAAATTTGAAAATTCCAAGATATAATGAAGTGGCTTTTGTTCTAAACCACTAAGGAAGGAGAACTCAGTCACTGGCCAAGCTCCATTTTGTCCCCCTCAGGCTCTGTTTTCCTTCTTTACCTTTTTTTTTTTCCTCCTAAGTGACTCTCCGCTGCAGTTACCTTGGATTCCAGGAACAGGACTGATCTATAAATCTCTTTATGACAACTTCCCCTAAGCAACAGTGAGCCTCTCAAGACAAATCACCCAATGGGGAGATCAACCCCCAAAATGGAGACAGCTTCCCATGATGGGAACCAAGGCTGCACCTCAGAGCAGGAGTGATCATCTTATAGGAACCAGCTTGCTCTCCCCAAGTGATGATAGTAATAAGCACTTCTCCTGAACCTCTTGCAGAACCAGACCTGAGATAATGGTCAATCAGACCACCAGCCTGAGCAAGAATACCTGCACTATCAGCTGTGCAAACCCCAATCCTCTACTTCATCTCCCTCTCCTATAAAATCTCAGAGTCTCTGTCAGACACTTGAAGACAGATTGTGGGTTACTGAACCTGTCTATCTGTTCTCCATAGGGTCACATTGATTAAAGCTCCTTTCTCCGCTTGTTGGAACAAGTTAGCTGAGCCTAGTCTGTTGGGACCCTGGAGGCAGGGCTTTTATTGTAAAACTTTGGTGACACTAAGTATCCAGAAATTCATTACACAGCAACAGATAAATAAGTAGACTGGCCATAAAAGGGTTTTACAGTGATCAAGTTTGCATTATAGAAATATAACCAGAACAGTGGAATGAACAATGGATTGGTGGTCACAGAGGCCAGGAAAAAAAGAATTTTATTAAAGAGAGATTAGGGCCCTCAGAACTAGAGGAGTATCCTGGAACATATATCTTTATATAGCACCCACGGAAAGAATATCTGGTCAAAACATGCAAACATTTTTAAAGCTCTGATGTTGTTGTTGTTGTTGTTGTTATTAAGTGCCCTCAAGACAGTGTCTGACTCATAGAGACCCTATGTACAGCAGAGAAAACACTATTGTCAGTGCTTATCTGCTACTCGTAGGGTTTTTAATGGCAGTTTGATTTTTGAATGTGGGTTGCCGGTCCTTCTCCCAACCCTACAGTATCTGGTGTTCCCAGGAGGTCTCCCACCCAAGTACTAACCAGGCCTCACCCTGCTTAGCTTCCAAGAGCTGATGGGATCAGATGCCACAGTACGAGGGCTGCAGGCTAAAGCTCTGTTAGATGTTGCCAATTCTCTACCAGAAGATTGTATTAGTTTGTTCTTTTACTGTCTCCTGAACAATCTCAATATTTGACCATTCAAAGAATGATTTTCAGCCAGTCTCACAAAGAAAACAAACATTTAATTTTCATTAACATTGTTTTGATTACTGCTTATATTCATCATCATGGGTCTTTTGTTTAGTATTTCCTCTGCTGCTGTTTCTTCATATATTTCCTACTTGGAGGAGTAGCAGATTCTGGGCTATTTTCCCAGTTGACTTTACTGCTTAAGTCAAGCTTTTATCTACCATTTTTACAGCAAATATTTTATTCATTTCCTGCATTTTATTTTTGCTCATGATTTTAAAATAGCTTTTTTTCCTGTTAACTAGTGAACTTTGTTTCCTTTTTTCCTCTACGAAATGTTTCACTATTTAAGTCTTAACTTATCTCCTAGCCATAATCAGATAAATATTTACCTATATTCCTTCTGCTTTGTATGGTTTTATATTTTTTGTTTGGTTGGTTTAGGTTGTCTTGTTCTTTTTTTGGCATTCAGCTCTGCATTCCATCAGAATTAACTTCATTCTATTAAATGAATATCTAAAATTATTCTTTGCCAAGTGGACAAACATTATTATCATGATCATGCTTACATTATTTCAAACAATTCTTGATAATGGTGTTAAACAGTACACTTTCATGGTCTGTGTTAGAACTACCTTTCCCCACACCATGGATCTGTCTCTTGACCAATGTTTGTTCATTTATTTTAATTATTGAGATTTTATAAGAACCATCCGATGTCCCCCCACATACACTCTTACTTTTTGAATTTATAAAGTAATTTTCATTTATTTGTTCAACTACATGAATTTCAGAATTGCTGTAACAATCATATCATAAATTCTTCAAACATTTATTGACCTGCATTGAAATTACAAATTAACTTTGGGAGAATTGATATGTTTAAGTAGTTTTAAAACAGATTATTCCTCCTTCTATTCAAGCATTATTGTTTCTTTGTTTACATTTTATACAATAATCTTTATCTTTTGTTACTTCAAATTTATTTTTCTATGGAAAATCAAAGTTTTCTGTTGTGTTTTTGAAATATTCTTTTCTAGAATACAAGGAAGGCATTGGTTTTTTGTATTTTCATTTTATTTTGATATCCTTTCTCCTTATTGAAATCTATTTTTTAAAATTCTGGTCATATTTCAGTTATTCTCTTGAGTATTATTTATTTATATCTCTAGTATGGATGTTTCTTAATTCTCTCAGCATTTTTTTTTTCTGTGCTGGGGATTGAGCTAGACACCATACATTAGGCAAAGCACTCTATCACTGAGCTATTGCTCTACCACAGCGATGTTTTATAATAGGAAACAAACAAATCTTACACTTCTTTTGCTAAAATTATTCCAAAGTATTACGCTGTTTTGATGTTACTGTGAGTGGAATTCATGCCTTCATTCCAGGTTTGGATTATTCATTGCTGGTATATGGAAATATAATCAATTTTAAATATTAATATGGTAATCTATGACATTGCCCCACTTAATTAGCTCTAGCAGTTTTGTGATGACTGCTTGGATTTTATTTTCTGCACACAAGATAATGTTGTCTGGCAGTGAAGACAGTTTTACTTAATCCTTTCTAATTTACACACCATAAATTCCTATCTTTTCTCTCCTCTCTCCCCCACCTCTTTTTTCTTTCTTTTCTTTTTTCCTTCCCCATAATTTCTTCTTTTTTCATTGAGAAAAGGATTATTAGACAAACTAGAATCCAGAGCATGATGTTGAATGAAGTTTTAAGAACATATATTCTAACATTGTCCCTGACCTTAGTGATAGAGCATGTGTTGTTAGGTGCTGTTGAGTCTGGTCCAACTCAGCAATCCTCGTATGGTTTTCAATGGCTGATTATTTCAGGATTGCTTGGGGAGTGGATTGCTATGTTCTTCTCACATATTTTTGTGGTGCTGGGGATCAAACTCAGGGCCTGAGAGAGCACAGAGTGACACTCTATTAACTGAACTAAACCCTAGATAAGGCATGTAGTCCTTCATTACAAAGTTAGCAGTATATATTTTTTAAATGTGAAAATAATTTTCTCATATTAGTAAATAATGATGTGGTACAAAGTAGTATAGCAATGATTTTTTTTCCATTATGCATCATTTACATCACTACCAGCAGCACTTTCATGAACCCACACAGTTTATGGAGACTTATAGCTAGTTTGTGGTTACACTTTAATAGTTATTTGGGTTATCTTCCCCTACTTTTCCCAACACACTCATGAAGTTGCGCTGTTTACATTGAAGTTGACCTCTTCCCATTCATCCTTCCTCATTGACACTCCTCCCCACCCCATCTTCTCCAATCTTTGCTTCCCTCTATATCCCTCCGTCCTTTCCCCTCCTTAAATTGTCCCTTTTACACTAAGTTTAATTGTGCATTTTTAATATTTCAATTTGTGCATATGATGTTTTCCTTCATTTAAATATGATTCAGCACCCGCATAAGAGTGAGGACATGTGGTATTTATCTTTTGGGGCTTGTGTTCCTTCACTTAAGATAATGATCTCATTTCCATCAATGTTGCTGCAAATGACATTATTTCATTTTTTAATTGCTGGGTAGTATTCCATTGCATATATGTACCATAATTTTTTTATCCATTCTTCTGTGGATGGGCACCTTGGTCGATTCCATATCCTTGCTATTGTGAAAAGTGCTGCGTTGAATATGGAGATACAGGCATATCTATGGTATGATGACTCATTTCCCTTTGGGTAAATTCCCAGTAGTCATATAGCTGGGTCATGGGGCAGTTCTATTTTTAGTTTTCTGAGGTATCTCCATATTGATTTCCAAAGTGGTTGAACCAATTTACAGCCCCACAAACAGTGTAAGGGGGTTCCCTTTTCTCCACAACCTCACCACCATCTGTTGTTATTTGTCCTATTGATCTTGGCTATTCTTGCTGGAGTAAGGTGGAATCTCAGAGTTGTTTTGATTTGCATTTCCCTAATAGCTAGTGATATTGAGCATTTTTTCATGTGTTTCACGGCCTTACAAACTTCTTCATTTGAGAACTGTCTATTCAGTTCCTTTGCTCACTTGTGTATTGGATTATTTGTTGTCTTGGGAGTTCCTTTCTTAAATTTTTTGTAAATTCTGGAAATTAGTCCTCTGTCAGATGTGTAGGATGTGAGGATTTTCTCCCATTCAGTATGATCTTTCTTAACCCTGCTGATTGTTTCCTTTGCTGTAAAGGAGCTTTTTAATTTCATGTAATCCTATTTATCTCTTCTTGTGATTTCTTGAACAATTGGAGTCCTATTAAGGAAATACTTTCCTATGCCTATATGTTGCGGGATTCAAAAGAGGGCAGGGAACCAGGGACATCATTGCTGATGTCAGGTGCATATTACCTGAAAGCAGAGAATATCAGAAAGATGTCTATCTATGTTTTATTGACTATGCAAAAGCATTTGATTGTGTGGATCATAACAAATTATGGATAACACTTAGGAAAATAGGAATACCAGAACACCTAATTGTGCTCATCAGAAATCTGTACATGAACCAGGAGGCAGTTGTTCGAATAGAACAAGGAAACACTGAGTGGTTTAAAGTTGAGAAAGGTGTGCGTCAGGGCTGTATACTTTCACCCTATCTCTTCAATTTATAGGCTGAGCAAATAATCCGAGAAGCTGGACTTTATGAGGAAGAACGCGGCATCAAGATTGGAGGAAGACTCATTAACAACCTGCGTTATGCAGATGACACCACTCTGCTTGCTGACCGTGAAGAAGATTTAAAACATTTACTGATAAAGATCAAAGATCATAGCCTTCAATATGGGTTACGACTAAACATCAACAAAACAAAAATCCTTACGGCTGGGTCAGCACGCAACTTCACAATAAATGGAGAAAAGATTGAGGTTGTCCAAGATTTTGCTTTGCTTGGCTCTATAATCAACACCTGTGGAAGCAGCAATCAAGAAATCAAAAGACGCATTGCTCTAGGAAAAGCTGTGGCAAAAGATCTCTTCAGAGTATTGAAAAGCAAAGATGTCACATTAAAGACAAAGGTGTGTCTGACTCATGCCATGGTATTTTCAGTGGCAACATATGATTGTGAAAGCTGGACATTGAACAAGAGAGACAGAAAAAGAATTGATGCTTATGAATTGTGGTGCTGGAGACATCTATTGAATATACCATGGACTGCCAAAAGAACCAACAAATCTGTCCTAGAAGAAGTGCAACCAGAGTGCTCCTTGGAAGCAAGAATGGCCAGACTGAGTCTTACATATTTCGATCATGTAGTCAGGAGAGATCAATCCCTGGAGAAGGACATCATGTTTTGGAGAGTGGCAGGTCAACGCAAAAGAGGAAAACCCTCCATGAGATGGATTGACACAGTGTCTGCAACAATGGGCTTAAACATAAATAAGATTGTTTGCCTGGCAGGGAATCAGCAAGTGTTTTGATCTGCTGTACATAGAGTCACTATGAGTCGGACTCGACTGGATGGCACCTAACAACAACAACATATGTTGGAGCTTATTGCCTATGTTTTCTTCTAGTAATTTTAAGGTTTCTGGTTTCACGTTGAGATCTTTTATCCATTTTGAGTTAACACTCATGCATATTGAGAGGTGTAAGTCTGTTTTCATTTTTCTGCAGGTTGAAATCCAAGTTTCCCTGCACCATTTGTTGAATAGACTATCCTTTCTCCAATTTATCTGCTTTGCTCATTTCTCAAAAATTGGGTGTCTATAGATGTTGGTGTATCTGTGGTTCCTCAATTGTCTTCCACTGATCTTCAGGGCAACTTTTCTGTCAGTAGCAAGCCATTTTTGCTACTAAAGCCCAATAATATAGTTTAAAGTCAGGGATTGTGATCTCACCTGCACTAGTTTTGCAGCTTGTAAGTGTTTTGACTATACATGGTCTTTTGTGTTTCCTAATGACTTTTTGGTTACTTTTTCTATTTCTGTAAAGTCTGTCATTGGAATATTAATGAAGATTGCATTATATCTATAGATTTATTTTGGAGGCATAGCCATTTTTGCAACATTGATTCTCCCAATCCATGAGCAGGGAATGTCCTTTCACCTTTTAGTATCCTCTGCAAATGCTTCCTTTAAGGTTTTGAAGATTTCCTTGTGGATCTTGTGGAAGATTTCAAGGATCTTTGGTTAGATTAATTCCTAAGTATTTAAGTTTTTGGTGGACTATCATGAAAAGGATTGTAGCCTTAATTTCCTTCTATTCCTGCTCCCAGTTGGTGTAAAGGAAGGCTACTGATTTTTTAGTGTTAATTTTATATCTTGCCACTTTGCTAAAGGAGTTAAATAACTCTAAAAGTTTTCTAGGGGATTTGGGGGATCATTTAGGTAACGTGTCATGTCATCCACAAATAAGGATAATTTGACCCCTTAATTGCCGCTCTGTATCCCTTTGATTTCTTTCTCTAGTCAGATTGTTCTGGATAGGACTTTAATCACAACGTTAAATAAGATAGGAGAGAATGGCCATCCTTGTCTTCTTCCCGTTTTTAGAGAAAATGGTTTCAATTTTTCTCCATTTAATATGATGTTGGGTGTAGGTCTGTCATAAATGGCCTTTACGATGTTAAGGTATTTTCCTGTTATACCTATCTTCTCCAGGGTTTTTATCATGAAAAGGTGTTGTATTTTGTCAAAGGCCTCCTCAGCATTGATTGAGATGATCATGTGTTTTTGTTTGCAAGCCCCTTGATATGTTGAATTACATTGATTGATTTTCTTAGGTTGAACCAACCTTGCATCTGTGGAATAAGTCCCACTTGGTCATAGTGAACAATCTTTTTAATCTGTTGCTGAATTTATTTTGCCAGGATTTTGTTGAGAATTTTTGCATCTATGTTCATTAGGGAAATTGGTCTATAGTTTTTTCGTTTTTTTTTTTTTTTCCTTAGATGTATCCTTGTTGATTTAGGTATGAAGGTGATGGTAGTTTCATAGTATGAGTTTGGGAATGCTCCCTCCCTTTCTACTTTTTGAAATAATTTGAGGAGAACTAATATTAATTCTTCTTTGAAGGTTTGGTAGAATTCTGCTGTGAACCCATCAGGTCCTGGGCTGTACTTTGTTGTGAGTTTTTTTATTGCCTTTTCTATTTCAGGGTACATAATGGGTCTATTAAGCCGCTTATGTCCTCTGGGCTTAATTTTGATAAATTATATGTGTTAATAAATGTATCCATTTCTTCTGTATTTTCATAATCTGTGGAATCCAGTTTCTCAAAGTATTCCCTGACGAATTTCTGGATTTCACTGGAATTGGTGGTTATGATTCCTTTTTCATCTCTAATTTTTAAAATGTTGGGCTATTATTTTTTTCTTTTGGTGGGATTGGTTAGGAGTGCATCTATTTTATTAATCTTTTCAAAGAATCAGCTCTTAATTTCATTAATTCTTTGAATTATCTCTTTAGATTCTAATTGGGCTATCTCTGCCTTGATCTTGATAATTTCTGTCTGAGTGCTCCTTTGGGGATTGGCTTATTATTGGCTTTCTAGTGCCTTGAGATGTGTTATTAAGTTATTTATTTGGATCAATTCTAACTTATTGATGATGCCCTTTATTAAGTTGAACTCCCTTCTATTTTTGGTCCACTGATAGTAAACTTCATAAATTGATATTTAATTTTCCAAATGCTTTCTGCATCTCTTGAGATTATGCAATTAGTTCCCTTTTTTCTGTTAATATGGTGAGTTACATTAAATGATTTTCTTTGCCGTAGTTGGGGGCCTCATACATACTTTTCAAGTGTTCTACCACTAGGCTACAATCCCCCGGCCCATTTTTTATTTCCTATTTTGAGATAAGGTCTTGGTAAATTACTCAGGCTGCCTCTAGTCTTGAACTTATGATCCTCTTTCCTCTGCCTCCTGAGTTGCTGGGATTACAGGTGTAAACCACTGCACCCTGTTACACATTAAATCATTTTTAAATATCAAATTGCTCTTTCATTCCTGGAGTAATCCCACTAGGTCATGGCATACAATCATCTTCACCATGCTGCTGGATTTATTTTTTTATGTCTTTATACAGATAGGGTATCAAAGTAACAAGAGTGTCATAGATAGAGGTAGGAAGTCTTCCTTCTACCTCTATCTTCTGAAAGAGTTTATAAAGTAATCATATTATTTCTTCTTTAAATTTATAATGTATTTCACCACTGAAGTCACTTCCACCTGTGTTTCTCTTTGTTGAAAGATTTTTAGTTAATAATTCAATTTCTTATTATCAATACATTCAGATTTTGTTTCTTCTATTTCATCGACTTTGTTAACATGCACCTAAGAACATTTCCACTTCATTTAAATTATCCAGTTTGTTGGCATTAAGTTGCTCATAGTATTCCCTTATAATCCTTTTAATTTCTAGAGGGTTAATATTGATTATCTTCTCTCATTTATTTACTAATTTACATTGTTTCTTTCTTAAGTCATTCTAGCTAAATGTTTGCAGATTTCATTTTAATTAATTATCTCTAATTATTTGTTTTCCAATTTGCTCATTTTAACCTAGTCTTTATTTCCTCCCTTCTGTTTATATTGGCTTTACTATACTATTTCTTTTCTATTTTCTTCAGGCATACACTTCCATTATTGTTTTGAGACATTTCTTCTTCTCTAATATAGATCTTTAAAACTATAAATTTCCCTCTAACCACTGCTTTAGCACATTCACTAAATTTTGGTATGTGTATTTTTGCCCTCTTTCTGAGTTCAATTATTTTCCAAATTCTCTTGTGAATTTTTTCTTCTTTCATCCATTTGTCCTTTAGACCTATATTGATTCATTTCCAAATATTTAGGGATTACTCAAGTTTCTTATTTATTAAGTGTAACTTCTATTTCTACTGTAGAATATTATATGATTTCAATTTTCTAAAATTTCCAGGAGTTGTTTTTTGGCTTAGTATATGAGCTGCCTGAGAAAATGTTTCTTGTATCTTGAAAAATAATGTATAATCTGTGTTCTTTGAATGGAGATTTGAGTGTGAATCACATAAAGTATGTTGATAGTGTTTTTAAAGTTTTCTATTCCCTTGCTGATCTTACATATACTCATCTTTATCAGTGATCCAGAGGAGGGTATTGATATCTGTAACAATTTTTGTTGAATTTTCTATTACTCCTTTCAATTCAATCATTTCCTTTTTCAGTATTTTGGCACTCTATTGTTAGATATGTCTATTCCCATCATTCTACACTCGACCCACTTTTGTCAATCTTCTTTGCAGGGCATTCATTTCTCTTTATTATTAAACATTTAGGTTTTCTAAGTCTCAAGACCCTCTTCTTTTGTGCTATACTCTCTTCATGAGCAACCTAAATCATACCCAAGATTTCAGTCACTATGTTTTTATAGCATCCAAATTTATATGTGCATCACAGATCTACCATCTGATTTTGAGGGTAAAATACTCACCTCAAACAATATTTTCAAAGGCCAGTGGGATATCTTCTGTGCAAAACATGGTCTTTTTGCAGAGTTCCCTCATATGATGAGGGTCATGGCCTGTTTATTCAAGCCCCAGTCCTGCTTGCCTTATCTCTTCGAGGTCTCTGAATTATGTTCCATTCCTCCCCCCAACCACTATCTGCCCCATTAGCATTACTTATCACTGGACTACCAGAATGACAAATTGGCCAATCTACCCAAACCTGTTTTTATCTGATCCATTCAAAACTGGACTGAAATTATTCTTATTGAAACAAAAATCTGATCAAGACATTTCCTACCTCTCTTTAAAAATTTGAACTACTGAGCCAGGTTCAGTGGTACATGCCTGTAATTCAAGCAACTCAGGAGGTGGAGGGAGGAGGATCGCAAGTTCAAGACCAGAGGCCTTCTGCATATTTTGGTGAGACCCTGCTTCAAAAAGTGGAGAAAAAAATGGACTGAGGGTGCAGCTCAGTGGTACAGCACTTGCAAAAAATCCAAGCACCAGACTCTGGGTTCAACTCCCAGTACAAAAAAAAAAAATTGAACTACTGGCATTGCCCTAAAATAAAAGCAAAATTCATCTACACAGTCTATAAGGCCTGGCATAGTTTGACTGCTACTACCTCCTGCATTCTCCCAAATTTTGGTACCCCTACAATCTCTATTTGAACCACATTTTCCTTCTTTCAAACTTTCATGCTTAAAATGCTGAATTTTACAACATGAAACTTATAATTCACATCTTTTGGATTTAGATCATCTTTCCACATTTAGTTAAGTCCTATTCTATCCTCTATATATCAAGTCTTTTGTTCTTTGCTTTGTAATGCTGTGTTTCATTCACTGGTTAGGCCAAAGTTTCATTTTAAACAATCATTATCACCATGCCTATCTCTTTCATGGCATTTACTGAAATTTCAAATTTATATTTTAACCTTGACATGATATGATAAATCTCTATCTATACCATTAAAGTGTTAGATCCATGAAGATAGCAGTTGGAAACTTTGTATCACATAGCACAATATCAGGTCCTTGAACAATATTCACTAAGCATTTGTGGAATTTGCATAAGAGATTTGCATTTCTTAATGTCAGCTAAACATAATTTCAAGTTGTGCATTTCTGACGTTATAGAAAAATGAAAGCACTTATATATCCAGTTAATAAATATTTCTGAATTCTAAAGCTGGTATTATGTGGCATCTGGATATTTTCCTAACTATTTCATGGTGCCAGATGCTTATAATTACAAACTAGAATCATCATTTACATTAACTCATACAGTCCACCTCCACTTTCACAGCCATCTTTTCTTGACCTTTTCAAAAGCACTTCAACATGAATATTAAAAACCTAGGTATTTTCTCAGTTGTTTGTCACAACTCCATGTATTTAGGTGGCCTTCTTTACTCTCAATGTTATTTCCTACACTATTGTGCCTCCACAATAAGATTTAGATAGAGATAGCATCAGAAAAAGAAAACATAACTGGAGATGGAGGAAAAATTTATGTTTATATCTGGATGGCAGTTAATGTCTTTGTGAGCAGGGGGAAGATACCAATTTTGAGTATCAGTTCTTATAATTAAAGTGTAAACCATCTTCATAACAGTTTTGTGGGAATAATCAAATTTGATAATGTGCATGAATTTTTTTGTTAATTATAATTTTCTATATAAATGCCAGTTTGTATTTTGATCAAATAGGGGAAAGTAATGAAACAGAATGGGAAGATTTATTCAAGGCTAGAAATTTACTTATTACCCCAGACCCACATGCACCAACTCTAGTTGGCTTGAAGTTTGAGAGAGTTCTGGACATGCTGCTCTAGACTATGTGACTTGAGCATTTTAGAAAACAGCAGGAACAAGAAAGTCACTTATAGCTTCCTTTGTCCTTCTTCCCTGAAGCATGTCATAAAAACTGGGGTTTTTCTGACCTCCTAAAGCAGCTGATAAGATCCTTATTTGAGATGTATCCTGCTTGTATACAAAGGAAAGGAGCTAAAGACAGATGCCAAAAATAATTTGAACAAACAGGCCTTGCTACATTCTCCTCAGTTTACCATTACATCCCATCATCTTTGTCTAACATATTGTTACTGTTACATGCCATGAGTTGGGTCCAACTCACAGTGACCTTCATAGGGTTTTCAATGGCTGATTGTTTCAGGATTGCTTCAAGAGAGGGTTGCCATGTCCTTCTCCTGTTTTTGTGGTGGTGGGGATTGACCTGGGTCCTCAGAGAGTACAGCACAGCAGTCCACCAACTGAGCCATTGGGGCCAACCTTGTCTAATCATACTTCCCTGTATTTGTCTATTCTTCATCAAATGTAAGCATAAAAGAAAGAAGCTTACATGTTTCCTTGAGTTTTCATTTCTAAAGTTTCCTGTGTCACATAAAGCAAATATATGCATGCTTTCCTCTTTGTTAATCTGTATTTTTTCTAACAGGTGGCTCAGCCATGAACCTGGCAATGGGTGAAGAAAACAAACCTTTCCTGTCAACACGGGATTGTGATTTTTTTTTCAGATTAAAAAATTGGTTATATATAATCTCTAGCATGAGCTATTAAATTTGTGAAACAAGGCCTTGGTCATCAGGTTACTCCTTCTAAAGTTCTCTTTAGGCCAGATATTGAAAAGGAAAAAATATTAAATTAAAGGCTTATTCTATTAATTCAGCTACTCAAATGAGGCTCATAAATGTTCATGGCTAGTGTGAAAAGACATGATCAAATAATATTCATCTTTGTGGCTCCACAAATAAGAATGAAAAGTGTTCATTACCACTCACTCTCTAAGATATTTTTAAGATAGAAACAGGAGATGTATGCACAATTAACACAGAACCATTGAGGAATTTAATTCCAGAATACTTGTGTTAGAAAACAGTCTCCAAGTTTTGTGATTTGTAAAGATGCAGTTACTTAATAAGAAGAACACATCATAGATTAGAAATACTGTGAATGCAGAAAGTTTTGTGACAAAAGTGGACTGAATCAACTAGAATTCTGCATAGTTCCAATTCACAGTGGACCACTGAACACAAGGATCCATCCCATAATTACCAAATCACAACTGGTAGAACGGCTAACATAATCCTCTCTTTGATCCACTCTTCTGTGGAATGAAAACCATTATTGTAGCGAAGGTTTCATGAAAGTCTCTGAAACTATTCGCTTGCCGCCAACGATGATAAGAAGTTAGAAACAACACTTTATCCAAAAAGGAATTGCAGGTATTAGTAATATTGTCAATGGCTTACAGAGATGGTAAACTCCATTTGACCTGCAGCCATACCACTGTGGCATCCAATTCTGTCAGATCTTGGAAGCTAAGCAGGGTCAGACCTGGTTAGTACTTGGATGGGAGACCACCTGGGAACACCAGGTGCTGTAGGCTTGGGAGAAGGACCTTGCAACCCATTCCCAAAAAAACAATCAGTCATTGAAAACCATATAAAAATAGCAGAGAAGCACTGACAATAGTGTTTCATCTGTTGCACATAGGGTCGCAATGAGTCAGATACCAACTCGAGGGCACCTGACAACAACAAAACACTCCATTTAATTAGCCTGCATGGGTCCTGACAACCCAGGTGGATTTTGACTAATAATAGAGGGGAGGACCACTATGAATTTAAACAAGGGGCCACTCCAAATTCAGGTGTTGGACTAGGTGTGCTTTCTGTACTAGTACAGATCCACACAGACTCTGGCACTTGATATATATGCAGCTGTTCAACTGGCAAACGTGTTTTCTTGAATCTCCATCAGTAAAGAAAGACTTATTTAGCTACTACCTCCAGGAAATTATAAATCAGCCCAAGCAGAGGCCAAAGCTAAGCCCTTTTTATGGAATAATTTCTGGAGGGGTCCAGTGAAACAAGTGGGAGATTGAGTACATTATTTAAACCCAATAAGTGATTTAACTTTACTAGCATGGAAACCTTTAAATATGGGTACTCAGAATTCTTACCTGAGCATTTTACCTGTCATCATTATCAGGAGAGATGAGACAATCCATGTGTGGCCATAGCATCCATTCATCTGATCATGTAGATTAACCTACAAGCAGACAACTTAAAAGAAAACAGGGAAGGCTTAGTTAGCTCTCAGTTAATATATAGCTAAGGTTTGCAGATTGTGCTCTAGGATACAGCACATGCAATAACCAACAACCTATGGCCATGATGTTATGTCTTCAATGGTGAACCAAGGGATAAAAACTATACTGACTCTGATCACCATCATCCCAAGAGTCCACAATGCAGAATTTTGTTTTGTATCACCCAATCTTAGGTCTGCCACATTACTGACATGGTTCCCAGTGGGTGAACACTTCTACTAGGGATACAGTAAGGGCTCCTCTGAACTCAAAGTCATGAATACAACCTGACCACTTTGGTCTTCTAATATCCATGAACCAACAAACAATGAAAGTTGCTCACATTAGGGATAATTGACACTGATTACCATAATGAGCTGGAACCACTGCCCCAAAATGAAATGTGGAATCCAGGGAGTTTACTGAGGTACCTATTTATTTTCTTTGCCCAGTGATGAATGAGCAATTGTTGCAAACAAATCTTGACAAAGGCACAACAATTAAGGGCTCAGATCAGGGAATATAGATCTAGGTCACCCCACCAGACAAAATACAAGACCAACTAAAGTGCTGAATGAAAGTGAATTATATCCAGAATGGTGATTCAGAGAGGAAAAATGAATGCCAGTCGTAGCCATGCATGCTGTTGCAACCATGGAGTTTATAGCTTATTTTATTCTCATGTTGTCTTTGCAGTGATTGAGGCTGCCTATCACCTAGAAGGAACCTCTATTATAGATTGGAGTTAGCATATGTGGACACAATGCTGAAAGCAGTGAAAGATAATGAACATCTCATTTGCACTGTTAGAAATTTTTTTCAGATGTACTTATCCAGTGATGATTGTTTTAACAAGTTTGGCACAGATTCCAACAAGCTTTGTCCGGTTGCAAATGGAATCATAAAGCCCTACTCTTGTATTGCCTCACTGTTCCTCCTTTGAAGCCAGGAAGTAGGACACTTGTGAGAGTCACCAGATGCCTACCTATGCACAAATTAGAACTATAAAACAGTTAACAACCCACAAAGCAATTAGTGTACCAATGGGGAACAGAAGCCAATGGACAAACATTTTCTTTGTCCTCCTGATAATTCTGAGACACATCACATTCTTCTCAGGTGGTCTTTTTGGATCAACCAACAAGCCAATAACATCTGACCTGCTTTTACTCTTTTCCTGCTTCATTCTCCTGTTCCTCATGGCTGGTGCTGGAATCACACTCCTCTGGGAAGTAGCCCACTTAAACTTTTGTTTCAGGTTGTGTTTCCTGGCTAGCCCAGGCTGAGTGTTCAGTGAGAAAGCTGCCACTAGACCTTCTGCCATATGTTAAACAACTCAGTGACTTACCTGGAGTCTCACAGATGGTGATGGTCTGATCTGTCACTTCAGTGTGCTATGAATCCGAATTCTCTACTCTCTTTGCTGGATCACTTCTCAATGAAGCTGGTAAATTCATTGATGATTAAAGCAAGGATGTATCTCGGACAACTGTTGCTTCGAGGGAATCACCACTTTTTGTTTAACATTAAATGTTTCTTTCTTATAAAAATCAGAGGCAGAAACTAAAAGAAAAAAATGAGCAATTTTCTATACTATAATGCAATACTTTAAGCAATAATGTGGGAAGGGAATTCTGCAACTCTAGGCAGACTTTCACTTCACAGTGACAAAGAATTGGTTCTGCTTAGACTTCATTATCACAATGGCTGAGGTTGCAAAAATTGATACATTCCTGTTCCTGCTTTTAAAAATGAGAACACCAGAACCAGAAGAGATTAAGTTATATGTCTAATTTCACAAGCTCATTTGTGACAAATATTTGAGTTGTAACTAACTAATTTAAAGGATGGGA
The DNA here is from genome assembly GCA_007922755.1 of Pedetes capensis. Classification (NCBI taxonomy): domain Eukaryota; kingdom Metazoa; phylum Chordata; class Mammalia; order Rodentia; family Pedetidae; genus Pedetes; species Pedetes capensis. The sequence goes on from VMDO01031628.1 coordinate 17,632, forward strand.
TAATTATGATTCAGGTAAATTTAAATATATATCCATGGAATCTCAGAATTTTCAGCAAAGCCTATGGGAACCCTTCCAGTGCTGTATTTCTATAATTCTATGTAATCATCATATCCAATAAGTTAATTACACCACATGATATTTTCCCAGTGCAATACAGATGGCTTTTTCATAAAATTTTAGTCTATAGTTAGGGATGATTCATTGGCATTTTAAAGATACTTTTGCAATTGTTCCCCAGAAGAAACTCAAAGGGAAGATTTTAAGTTGCTATGTATTAAAAAATATCACTTGTCCAATGATGAGTCCCTTTACACCCAAAAAGGGTCCATTTGCAATGGAATTTTGGAAACCTAAGTCAATGACTTCAGAATATGAGCTGCAAAAGCTATGCCTGGACTTCAGAGCCTAAGAGCATGTATTAAACTGTGTGCCACTGTGACTCAGAGTGGAACAACAGAATACTTTTGAAAGGTCCTGGAAACTATGAATCAGAAGGACAGCTAGGGAGCATGTGGCACAATACAAATCTCCATAGAAAACTGTGTGCTTCAGTCTCTTCCACAGCCTCCCTGACAAACAGACAGCTAGACCTTTTCTGAACTCACTTGCTAGCTGAATCAAACACTGAATGTGCTGCTGTCCAGATTAAAGTAGACCTCCTTTACTTGCTGAACATTACTTTTGGTTGTAGTATTATGTTTGGCATTCAATCAATTCAACTAATATTTATTGAACACGGTATATATTCAGTTCCTGTTAAACAGTGGATATATAAAGATTACTATATGCTTGCATATGGATCATTCCATAAGGTATCTGACCCATTTAGAACTAAATAATTTTTAAAAATCTCTCCTTTGAAGCACTCTCAGTATGGAAAAGAGAATCAATTGTGAACCAGTAATTACTACCTCTACAGTAATTGCCTTTTTCATGATAGAGGTACATAGAGGGAAAGCCCATCCACCTGGCTGATCAAGGAAGGTTTCTTGGAGAAGTGATGCCTGAGTACTGGAGGACTGATGGGAATTCCTTAGATTATGAAGGAGGAAACAGCCCTCCAGATAGAGCAACATGCAAAAAGTACAGTGCGGAGGATACAGTCAAGCAAGGGCAATCAAATCAGGAAATCAGACATAAGGTCCCTGGAAGGTGAAGTCAGTGAGGTGTGACAGACAAGCCTAAATCACATGATGTCCTGCAAGATGCTTAAACTTTATCTCAAAATCTGTGGGAAGTAACAGAAGGGTTTTAAGTAGGATAATGGCGTGTTGAGATTAATCATGGAATAGGCATCTAGGCACATTAATCATCGTAGCATTTTCTAACCTGAACTATAACTCCTGCAGATCTCTCCATACATTCCTGTTAGTCAGTAGAACAAATGCTACCTTTCCATACCGTGGAAATAAAAGGAAGCCCATGAGAAACACAGTGCCCCATTGTCTCCCTTCTACATCAGAGTGCATTTCCTGTTATTTCATACAGGATAGAGACACAAATTATCCAGCAATTGCAGTGGCAGCACTTTGCACATATGGTTGGGTATCCTTTCCAACCTTCTTGTCTACAGCCAACTCCAAACGTGCTGTCCACCTTTCTCAACACCAGCATTGGCCCCTGTCCTTGGAGCATCTTGTTGATCTTTTCTTGCTCTGTCTCTCACCCAGGCCCCCTGAGAAGAGGTTCCACAACATTCCAAGTTTCAGGGCTGGCTTTACAATTCTTAAGATGTTAGAAATATGAGTTGGTTCATCTAAATCACTGTTCCAAAATTTAGATCCGCACACTCCTAGTGCTGTTCCATGATATAATATAAACTCTGCCTTGGGGAGCTGATGGAAAAAGACAATGCACTGACAGATTTGTTGTCTTGTTTTGTTGTATCTTGTTTTCATTTGGATCTCAAGTGACAAAAATGAATTAATATTAATTCTCTGTTCATGACACATTATCTTCATTGGCCCATGCATAACTCTTGTTTGTTTGAAGCAAGGTAATGCAATAAATATAGACACATATCCTACTAACACAGAACCTAGGCTTTGACCATAAGTTAAATTTCTCTAAGTCTTTCCCTTCATCTCATTCTTATGCCTCCCATATATGAGGTGTGCTATTCTCATCTTTTAAAAAGTTATGTATGTACATATATACATGGTGTATATTGTTGTTGTTGTTGTATGCCATCGAGTCGGTATCAGCGACCCTCATAGGGTTTTCAATGGCTGACTGTTTCGGGATTGCCTTGGG
>VMDO01031629.1:0-19902 GCA_007922755.1 Pedetes capensis
CTGGGGGGTGGGGCTCTGAGGCCTCAGAGAGAGACCCAGGGGGAAGAAGGCAGGCCGCGTCCTGGGCGGTGTTGACCAGCCTGCAGACCTCGCTCAGGGACCTCACCTCAGAGTGGAGCAAAGCAACCCAGCCTGGGTATATCCTCCTTCTCTGTCCCTTAACTAGTGTGTAAGGTGACAAAGAACATTTTTCTTTGTCTAGAAGAGCAGCCAAACCCAGGTTGGACAGGCGATGTCCACTACCTGTCTAGCAGCCACTCAGGGTGTTCTTTTTGAATGCAGACTCCTCCGGGAAGCCCTTGGGGATTTCCCTTTCCTCTATCCCATTGGCTCTCGCTCTCTGCCCACCAGGGTAGACACTAAGCAAGCCTCCCATGTTGAACCTGTCAGGCACACCGGTCCTGCCTCTGAGTTAAGTCAGGGCCTCCCATTTCTTTCTGCAGACCTGAGGTGCTGGCACAGCATGCTGTTTGGTGGCCCACAGGTTAGGAATTCCAATGGCTCTTTCAGAGGTGGCCCCCCCCCCACAGCATAAGACATCTGTGTGTCTGGGGCCTGGGGCAGAGCAAGGCCAAACCCACTGAGGGACATCGTGAGTCCCTCCGTGGCCCACCGATCCCGCTTGCCCACGGCAGTTGTCACTGAAGCAAAGGCCACAGAGCCGTGGCTCAGATGCGTGACGGGGACACATGGTGTGGAGTGTGCTCAGACTCGGGGTGTAGACGTGGGCTACAGATACCTGGCAGGGCACGCTGTAGCCTTGTGGTGTGGGTGTGTCATGCACTGGGAGTGTAGACATGTGGCTTCGTGGGCACCATTCAGCCGGGGAGAAGTCGATAGAACCCGGTAATGGTGGGGGTTTTCTTCAAAAGACCTGGAAGAGCCGGGCGTGGTGGCACACGCCTATAATCCCAGTGGCTTGGGAGGTGGAGGCAAGAGGATCGCAAGTTCAAGACCAGAGGCAGCCTGCGAAATTTAGCAAGGCCCTGTCTCAAAAAGTAAAAAAATGGGCTGGGGGTGCAGCTCAGTGGTCCAGCACTTGCAGAGCATGCAGGCACGAGGCCCTGGGTTCAACCCCCAGTACTGAAAGAAAAAAAAAAAAAGAAAGAAAGAAAAAAGAAAAGAAAACAAAAGAAAAGAAGAGGACCCAGAAGAAAGGCCACGGAGCACAGCTGGGGTTGGTGTGGTCTGAGCCCTTTATTTCCCCGTAAGCTGTGTCTACCCTGCCCAGCTCCATAGCTGCCCACAGACTTCCCATAGGTGGCCATCCCTCAACCCCCAGGCCCACTGGGATGATGGCAAGAGCCACACACAGCTGACAGAGGCACCAGCCTCGCATGCCCTGCAGGGCCCAGGCGGGACTCCCTTTGGGACCCAGGCCTTGGTGCCAGACACCCCCACAGAGCTTCCTGCAGCGGGGGTGCACATGGCATCCTGCAGAGGGTCACCCTGCTGGCATGGAGGCCTGGTACCTGCATCAGGGTCAGGGGGAGGATCTGGAGGAGTGGGGCGCCCACTGGCAGCCTGTGTAGACAGAGGCCGTCCCCTACGTGCCCTCTGCCTCCCAGGGGTCCCTGGCTGCGAGGCTGCTGCTCCCTGACATCTGCCGGGCTCAGGGTCAGCCCTGCTCACCAGAGAGAGGCTGTCCTGCGGAAGTGCTACAGGAGGCCCCTCCCGCCATGCCCAGCCAGAGAGCAGGGCGCCCAGCAGTAACCCTGAACGGCAGGTGGCTGGAGCTCACCCATCCCTCCTGTCTTTGAAAAGCATGGGGTCCTGGCCGGTTGTAGCTGGCCCTGTGGCCTGCATGGCCACCCACACGGCCAGCCCTCGAGGCCTGCAGACGAGGAGCTGCCGAGGTGCCACGGCCCCCTGGTTGGGCATGCACCTCCAGGCCAGGGCTCAGCATCCAGGTGCGGTGGCTCTGCATGGACACCTTGTTGGCTCAGGCGGGCGAGGGGCCTTCAGCATCAGCAGCCTTGCTGGGCTGAGCCCTTTCTGCCCTGTGCCCAGCAACGCAGCCTTGGCCTTGGAAGGGACCCAGTGGCTGTGACGAATGAGCGCTCAGTGTCGTCTTCCCAGACTGGCTCCGCAGCATCACCATGGTGGAGGGGCTGCTAAGAAGGGGCAGGGTGCTGTGGGGGAGGGGCCGTCATGGGGTTCCAGCCTGCCCGCCTCACAAGGACCCCGAGTGCCCGGCTAGAACGCCCTCATTGTTGCCCAACACTCGGCTGAACCCGGAGGGCTGCGCAGCTCAGGTCCCTGGACCCAGCCAGAACGTGGTCCACGCGGGCGGTGCGAAGACAAGGCCAGGTGCAGAGAGCACTCGGCTCGGCCGCATCAGCCTGACCCGGGGCCCCGGGCTGGCCAGGGATTTGGAACTTGCGGAGGGGACAGACGGGGACAAAACCTAGGCTGCAAAGCTTCTACACCCTCCTCCACACGGTTTCGTGGGCTTTGGGGTTCCTTGGCCCCCTGTGCTATCGCAGCACATGACGGTAACTTCCCTGGGACAGCAGCCTCTTACCCAAGCCCATGACCTGCAAGGGCACCCAAGCAGGAGGTCCTGACCCCGCCCCCAGGCCTGGCCTCCTCAGCCTCCGCACTACGTCTGAGCATTTGCACCTGCTGCACAGCTGGGGTTGGTGCGGTCTGAGCCCTGTATTTCTCCGTGAACTGTGTCTACCCTGCCCAGCTACATCGCTGCCCACAGGCCTCCCACAGGCAGCCGTCCCTCAACCCCAGGCCCACTGGGACAATAGCAAGAGACACACACAGCTAGCCAGAGGCCGCTGTTCTCTGTCCTTTGCTGGCCTCCACCAGCCCTGCATTCTAGAAGAAGAGCCTGTACCTGCAGGAGGCAACTGACAGCGGAGGCGGCCGCGATGTGGCCCTGTCCCCCTGTCGGTTCCCCTGCTGAGCTTAGGGGAAGCACCGCCTTGGCCCTGGGTCTGGTCCCACCTCCTCCCCATTCCAGACTCTCCCCCACCACCCAAGACAGGCACAGCTGTGGGCCGCCACACGCCCGCAGAGCGGGACCTGGAGCAGCTGCCGCTCTTCTCTTTGTCCCCGTGGGCAAGAGTTCACAGCCCGTCTCGGCGCTTCCTGAGGCACCCGATGGCATCCTGGATGTCAGGGACAGGCTGGCTCCCCGATTGTCACATCTGGGTTTGCCGTCAGACCTGGCACCAGCCCAGTGAACGCTACGTCCCGACCACCGGTATCCAAGTGCGTGGGTGGGTGTCCACTGTACGGTCAGAGGCCACGGAAGCAGGAAGGACTCTGCAGACCCTGCCACGGAGAAGCCCCGCCAAGGCCTGGGGGTGACTCCACGTGGTCATCGAGAGCACCGAGTGGGTTTATGAGCCGTGGCCTACGTGATGTTGGGCTGGTTTTCCAGCTGCCCCAGGGGCAGAAATTCTACCCTGTGGTCCCAGGTGCTGGGAACCTCTGCAGCTGTCTCTGGAGCCCTCGATGTGAGACACCCACTTCCATCTCCGAAACGCCCTCCCCGACTCGGGGGTCTGCCCCTCCGGAGATCTGCAGGTGTCCTCTTGACGCCAGCAGGACAGAAACGCTCAGTGGCTGTCAGGCGTGCCACTTCAGGGAGCAGTGCAGCGAGGGTGTGTTTGCCATTAACACTGGGACCTCTCCTCTCCCAGCTCCAATTAGAAGCTGCCCGAGTCCGCCCGCCCCCACCCTAGCCCGGCCAAGCCTCATAAATCGCTTGAGCAAGTTTATGGGCGAACTGGCTGTAACTCCATCCCCTGTGCGGGAGGGGTGCGCTGCGGCCCTGGAGGGCCGCCACTTCCGTCCTCTCCAGGAAGGCACGCTCTTGGTTCTGGCCCACCGCTCGCACCCAGTAGCTGCTCCCTCTTCCCCGCCACAGAGAAGCTCCCGGGCTGGGGGAGGAGGCGGATGGGGCCGGGAACCTTGGGGAGGTGCCGGTGTTCAGACTCGGGAACAGGTAGCCTGTGTCTGCTGGACATTCCCGCTTCCCACTGGCTTGGTTTAGAGTCCCTCAGTCCCCCAAGCCCTGGACCAGCCTGTCGGTGCCATCACCTCCGATTCCATCTGCCCCTGGTGCCCAGAGAGTCAGCCAATTAGTGACCAGCAGCCTGGGCTCATTATGCCGGCCCACATCTGGTGACCAGATCCCCTTGCTGAGGGCCTGGTCCGAGGCGGAGAGTGACCCTTCAGAAGACAGGATGTGCTGTCGTTGCAAGAGAGAGGACGCGTGCATGTCTGAGGACCCCGTGGGGAGCCAGGGGCTGTATGTGGGTACAGGATGGCCAGCGATGGCCGCCCTTCCAGCTCCATGCCCCGGTTCCCCACCGAGCGGCCCAACCCCTCAGCATGATCTTGGCAGCTCCGCCCTTTTGAGTCTCGGAGATGGAATTTACATCATTCATACGCCGCCACCCCGCCCACCCGTCCACCTGTCCATCCTGCCTCCAGCCCTGTCCTTGCTTCTCCCTCCACCCATCCACCGCCTACCCACCCACCATTCATCTAATACCATCTCCCCACCCACCGTCCACCAACCCACCTGCTCTTCCCTGCTTCCCTCCCCTCCCTCCTTCCTTTCATCTTCCCCTCAAACCAGCCAGCCACCCAGCCATCCACTCACCTGCGCACATCTGTCCGTTTATCCATTCACATGTCCACCTTTCCACCCACTCACCCATGTATCATCACCCATCTTCTGTCCATTCACCAGGTTGTCCTTCCACCCTTCCTTCCTTCCTTCCATTCACCCCCTCAACTATCCCTCCAGCTATGTCCATCTGTCCCTCTTTCCATCCACTCCTTTCTTCTTCCTCCCCCTCCTTCTTTCCTCACCTGATCCCCTCTGCAGCAAGGAACCCCTGGGGGATGCCCTGGGGCATCCAGGGGTCTGTCCACCTCCTTGGTAATTTTCAGGCTGTAGCAGAGTCTGTGGCTAGGCCAGCACTGGAGGGCCCTCCTTGCTCTGACGTCCCTCCCCATCCAGGCCAGTGGGCTCAGCAATGACACCCAGGCCTCACCTCCTCAGACCCTGAGGCTGACTCTGACCTGGTCTGGATGGGACCGGCCTGCCCTCCTGCAGCCAGCCAAGCAGCCTCCGCAGACGGGAGGAGGGCCTGGCGTGGGGTGGGCATGTACCAGGCAGCCAAGGAAGCCGTCTATGGTCCCCAGGAGGCTGATGGGCCAACTCTGGGGAGAGGCAATGTGAGGCCAGTTACCTACACCTTTCTGTTCCTTTCAGCCTGAGCTGAGGGTCCTGGTGGTGGGTGAGAAGCCTGGCCTGTCACGTACCCACCCTTCCGGTCTTCGCCTCCCTAGGGTGAGGGCAGAGCTGGCCGTCCCTGCCCCCCCCAGCACTGGCTGCCCTGTCTGCATTTTCCCTGGGGCATCCAGGGGTCCTGGGGCTCTGCAATTCCCACCATGGACATAGGCAGGGATGGGACCTACTAGGTGACCAGCCCCACAGGCGGAGGAGCTAAAAGCACAAAAATGTATTCATTCTCCATCTGAAGGCCAGAAGGCCAGGGAGGCTCTGTCCCAGGCCTAGCTCCGAGTACCCCATGGTTCCTTGGCTTGCGGCCCTATCACTGCTGCACTCCAGCCCGTGCAGGGTGTTCTTCCTGTGTGCCGGCCTGCAACCGAGTTCTCCAGTCATCTGGGGTTAGGGCCCACCCTGGAGACCTCATCTTAACCCAAACATCCATGGAGACTCTGTTTCCAGCCAAGGCGACCAACACAGGCCTCGGGGACCAGAACCTCAGTCTGTGGACCCTAACGCCTGCTCAGGAAGAGCTGAGCACATCAGTGTGAAGACAGGAAGGGGGCTCCCAGCCTTGGACCTCTAGGAAGAGGGTCCAGAAGGCATTTCCAGAGAGCCTGCTGCATGTGATGCAGAAACGAGTCACCGGTTGCTTCGTGACAAGTTGTCCACACGCTGACGGCTTAACACAGCAGACACGTCTTACGTCAGGGTCTCTAGGGCCAGGAGGCTGCAGCCAGCCCCCGAGGGGGCCATTGGGAGGGGCGTCTCGTGAGGCTGGGAGGTCTCTGTCAAGCTGCCGGCTGGGGCTGGGTCTAACCTGGAGGCCCAAGGGGCCAGAGAGAGGAGTGCTCGGCCCTCCCTCGCCCTGTGGGGCTGTCCCCCTCTGCCTCGTGACACAGCGATCTGCGAGAGAGAGAGGAGGGAGGGAGAGAGAGAAAGAAACAGAGACAGATAGAAACAGACAGACAGAATGTGAGATGGCAACCACAGTGCTCGTGTTGGCTCATCTCGAGGGGACCTCTGGTCACGTGTGCAACCAGTCTGGGGGCTACCAAAGGGGGTGCGAGCGTCGGGCCCCAGGGCCATTGACACACCCCAGGTCTGAGGAGGAGCGGTCACCGCCAGGCAGCTCCAACCAAGCAGTGCAAGACTTGGCCTGAGTTTCCTTGGCTGTCTGCGAGGACACACTGACCTCCAGGTGTCTGACTCCGTGGTGGCCCGTCTCATGGCAGCACGGCCCCCTGAGGACGGTCAGCTGGGGGCACCATGGCCAACCCAGCCACCTCTGGGCCCCTGTATGTTTCACCGGGGCACGTGGCCCCCCTATTTAAACTTCTCCTGCTCAAGGCTTAATTCTTCGAAATGTCGTGTCCGACCGAAGATGTCCCAAACAAGCAGGGACTTTCCTCCGCACTCCAGGAGCAAAGCCCTAGCTCACTGGCCCCTGCACCGTGGGAGTCCGTGGCTCCCCGAGCTCAGGATAACCAGAAAGCAGAGCCCCAGACCCCTGGCCAGTCCCCACTGGAGCCCTGGATGTGGCCCTCAAAACACAGTGCTTCCCGCCCCCTGCTGGCTCCAGCGGGAACTGCCTGGGGGGGACAGGAGTGGGTTTATTAATTTCATGGTGAGGCCAGGACACTGGGGGAGGGAGAAAAAATAAAACCAATGTTTGCTAAATAAGAGGGGAAAATCATCCTGCCTCGGCGGGAAGAGGTTTCCTTTCAAGTGCACTGAAGTGATTGCCCAGAGGAAAGCCCCTCCGAATGAGCAAGCGCGCAGATGCGCCGGCCGTGTGTCCCCAAGAGCGGCCGCAGAGCGGGCGGCAGGCTAATGCTCTCCCTCCGACCGGACACGGCCGAGCTCTCGGTTTTAAATAGTTTATAGCATTTCAGATGCAGCTTGGAAGTCAGGGCAGTCCCTGGAGATGCAGAACAGACTTCCACGCTTAGCCAGTGATAAATAACGGGGAGCTCGGGGCCCGGAAGGATTCCAGATCTAATTCAAATAATTTAAACTCTAATGTTGAAAGAGCTCTTTGCATTCACGGGCCGTACCGGTTTCCAGCTGGAGAAAGAAAAGGCTTTGTGTTCAGGCTGAGGCAGGAGCGCTAACCTTCTTTCCATGTGCCTGCTGCTCCCCGCCAACACGCCGACATTTTTCATATTATAAATGGCAGGCGTCGTTTCTGAAAGCCAGACGCAGGAGTGGGGTGCAGGGTTGGATTTAGCCTCTCATCAGAGTTGTGGCTCCAGGTGGAAAGATTTTTGCCCATGGTGAGGCTGCTGCCTGGTCAGTCCTGTGGGGAGGAGACGGTGCTGCCCCTGGCCAGCCGCTCACCTCACTCACAGCCCAAGAGCCCCTCCCAGAGGCAGATGAGGGTGTAGGGGGCAGAAGCAGCCACCAGCAGGGGCCCCAGGCTGTGCCATGGACCACACTGTTTGTGCTTTGCTGGCTTGGCAGAGGAAGAGTGGGCCAGGGGCCCTCAGAGGCTGATCCCCCAGGGCAGGAGTTGTAGCTGGTTTGGGACGAAGTTCTTGGCTGAGCACTGGAGGGTGGGCAAAACCACAGGTACTGGTCAGCCTGGGCTCCCAACAATTCGCATCACGCAGAATCTCCCAATGTGATTTTATGTGGCAGTAGGGTCTTTGCAGATGTAATTGTTGCTGTTGTTGTTAGGTGCTGTCGAAGTGGTATCTGACTCATAGCGACCCTCATAGGGTTTTCAACAGCTGACTGTTCTGGGATTGCCTTGGGAGTGGATTGCCTCATCTTTCTCCCATTTTTGTGGTGCTGGGAATTGAACTCGGGACCTCAGAGACTGCAGCGCAGCACTCTACCAACTGAGCTAAATCCCAGCCCGCAGATGTAATTTGTTGTTGTTGTTGTTAGGTGCCGTCGAGCCGGTATCCGACTCATAGCGACCCTCATAGGGTTTTCAACGGCTGACTATTCTGGGATTGCCTTGGGAGTGGATTGCCAGGCCCTTCTCCCATTTTTGTGGTGCTGGGAATTGAACTTGGGACCTTAGAGACTGCAGAGGAGTGCTCTACCAACTGAGCTCAATCCCAGCCAGCAGATGTAATTAGGTAAGGTAAATGAGGTGACACCAGATTAGAGTTGGCCCTAACCCCAATGACCGGTGCCCTCAGAAGAAAAGGAAGCACTTGGGGAAGAGGTGTAACAACAGAGACAGAGACCAGGATGACGTGGCTGCAAACCATGGAGTCAGGACTGCCAGCTGCCACCAGGAGTGGGAAGAGACAGGGAGGCTCTGTCAGGAGGCTCAGAGGGCGCATGGACCTGCGATGCTCCCAGACTGAGAGAATGGACATCTGTTTTCTAGGCTGCCTGGCTGTGGTATTTGTTATAGCAACCACAGGAAACTAATGCATTGGATAATCAGAGCCACAGAACATTGCCAACCTTTGCTCATGGCGCATAGTGATGACACGCCTCCACCTATCTGACCTGCACAAGGCCATGTGATCGTGGATAAGGATAACCCCTTTTTGCACCTCCACGCTCCTCCTCCTCCTCCCTGAGCTGCTCTGGAGAGGCCCTTGGGTGCCCTGGCCTCTACTGCGTGTCCTCCCACTGTCTCAGAGACAAGGCCGCATCAGCAACTCACTCTTCCAAGTTAACCATTTTCCTTCCTCCTGACTCTCGTGTTCTTTTCAAGAACAGCCGTGGGACCTTCCCTATAAAAGGTACCCAAATGGCAACAATTCACTTCAGAGTTCATTCCAGTTTGGGTGATAGGACTTTGGAGGTCTCGCGAGAGGTGTGGCCACTGCGGAGGCCCTGGAGAGAGGGGTGGGTCTCCCCACGAGGCTGGTCTCGGCGTCATGTTGCCCTCAGCAGCTCCAGGGAGGTCTCTGTGGGAAGGCCATCTGTGCCAGAGCTGGGTTCTCCCATTCCGGGCAACCAGCATCAGATTCAGGACTCAGAGGAGGGGGACGAGGGTTTCCAGGACAAAGGCACCGTCGATCTCATCGGGTGGCAGCGTGAGACCTTGCAGGGCTGTGCTGGGCTCCTGGGTGCCCACCGTCCCCAGAGCCCACGGTTCTGCCTCGTGAGGGGGAGAAAGCCAGGCTAGAGGACCCTGTCATGGATGCCAGCTGTCCCAGGGGAGGAAGGGTGCTGTCCCTGAGGAGAGGGACAAGCGAACTGCCCAGGTGACTTCACAGAGCGGAGCAGGGAGTCGGACTGGGGCTTTCCCTGCCTCTCTGGCTCTGCCCCGTGGGTCTCCCAGGAGAGCTGTTAGCGACAGTCTGCTGGAGGGAACCCGCTGATAGCAGCTGTCCAGCAGCTGCTGCAGCCTCCCGGTCTCCCTAGATGTGGACGTGGACAGCGGGGCCAGGCTCTGGGTCCGGCAGCCCCAGGCACCCCTCAAAGCTCTGAGTCTGAGCACTCAGCTCCACGGAGCCCTTCAGAGCCCCAGGGTGCTGGGAGGTGATGGAAACTATGTTCCTCATCCTGTCCAGGCACCATAGTGAGAGACGCACTAAAGGATCGCATTTAGACTGAGGGGACACACGTGGCCTCTTCCCACACGTGGCCTCTTCCCACACGTGGCCTCTTCCCACACATGGTGGCCAGCCACATGGACAGCCCTTCTGCATGGGATCCAGGAAGCTCGGGTGAGCCCTGGACCCGCTGCTGGACAGCCCCAGCCTTGCTCCCCGCTCCTCTGGGAAGGCTTGCCGGTGTCACTGGGCAGGCTGCTCAGGCACTGTCCTTTCGTCTGAAGTTCACACACACCTGTATCTGCTCCGCCTGCTCAGACCTGTGTGCCAGGTCCCCGTCACAGCTGCAATGCCAAGGGCCCCCCAGTGCCCGGGGCCAATATGTACATTTTCCCAACTGGAGCGTGGCAGTACACAGACTCCTGCTCGAACGTGCAGAGCCAGCCGCAGCTGTCCTTCGCCCTCCACCTTGGGCGGATGTTGGGATTTTTAAATTGCACCCATACAAACATGAGGGACTGACCTTTAGCTGACCCCAGGGCCACATTTCACTCACTCACTCCTACCCCTCCCATCAAGTGAGCAAAGACGGCCCCTGACCAGCCTGACCAGCCTCAACCACCTCAATTTTGATTGGCTACCCCTAGCATCTCAGTTAAATAACTGCCCCTACCTGGCAGGTATGATAGTTTACCTGCTGTACATGTCAGGAATGTGCCCTGATTGGCTAATGCCAGTACATACCCCACTCCGGGACCCTATATAAGCAGGGCTCTTGGACCCTCTTCACCCCCACCACTGTTCTCTGTCCCTCAACTGCTGCTCAGACTCCGTCACCTCAATTCAGTGCTCCCCAATCCAGCGGAAGATCTCCAAGCAAGCTGATGCGTCAAGACCAGGGGCCCCAAAGCACCAAAGGCTAAAAGCAAGCCACAAAGAGCCCCCAAATTCCTCCCATCCTTGGGAAGGACGGAGGCAGAGAAGGCGAGCTGCGAGAGTCAAGACCACCGGACCTCCAGCCCAGCGGAATACCAACTGCTTGTAGCTGTGCCTTTAAGGCTAAGCTGTTCCACCAGTGAGCCTGCAGCATTCTATGCTGCAGGCCTAGAGCTAGCACTTGAGCACTTGACAGGGGCTGCTTGCTGGTTGCCCCGCACTTGGGGAGCAACCCGATAAACTTCTCTTTCCTTTTTCCCAGAGAAGGTCTCCCGAGGTCCTTCTTTGGCACCTCCGGCCACCACATCAACGCAGTCCAGTGGGTCCCCCATACCCACTCGGTGTCAGGGCAAGGCTCTGACCTCTGCTGGCCCTGAGCAGAACTCTGACAGGCGGTTGGAGGCATCTGAGGAAGAGGAACTCGAGGGAGAAAGCGTCACCTCTCCACTGCAGTCCCCCACTGGCCTGCTGGGGGTGGGGCCCTAACACCCTCCGTGCGGCTGTGCCAAAGACAGGCCTGGAGTTTTCCAGAAGGGCTTTCAATCTAAAGACAGGAGAGGGCCTCCTCTGCGGTCCACCGTGCTCATCCGCCCCACCTCCCAGGAGAGGGACACTGGAGAACGAGTGGGAGAGAGCCAACCCCACAGGCACTGTCGGCACTCGCCAGGTGGACATGGGGCTACCCATGCTTGTGTCTCCTCACCAGGTGCCCAAGGCGCCAGAAAGATGCTCCCTATGGGCATTTCTGCCATTTTCAACTTGCTGGCTTGGCCAGGGCAGGACTGGGGGACAGTTTCAACAGCTTCCACAGGGTCAGCAGGATCCACCAATCACCAGTGTGCTGGGGCCTTGAGGGAGGTCTGGGCGTGGGTTGGCTGCAGTGGGGGAGCAATGGTTCTTCTGCCCCCCATGTGAAATTAGGCCCAGGCCCCGCCCTCCTGGCTCTGCCCTCCAGCCTCTGAGTCTTTGAAGGGCTGTTTAAAGGGCCGATGTGGACCAGGCCAGAGGCCACACCTTGTCCTGGAGGACCCTGTGCCCTCTCTGCACTTCGCTGTCTGCTTCATGGTCAGTGAGAGCCCCCTCCCTCCACGGAACAGCCTCTACTGCGTGCTCGGGGCCTGCGCGGGGCTGAGACAGCCTGGAGACAGCAGTGCTGGCCCACCACACTGAGCTGCAGTCGGGGGCTGTGGGTGGGGCAGGGAGGCATCAATAAATTCAGGTAAGGCAGTGGGCTACAGGAGATGTGCTATGAAACAGGATAGTGTACAGACTGGGCTAAGCAAAAGTTCCTCAGGAGCTGAGACTCCAGTGAGAGACCTGGAAGCAGCATATCCCAGCATACAGAGGGAACAGCCCAAGCAAAGGTCCTGGGGCAGGAAGAATGTCAGGCTCTCTGGTTATCTACTCCTCCCTGGAACTGGCTATCTGATTCAGGGTGTTTTCCATAGAATACTGTACAGACAGACAGCTGCACAAATATGCAGAATGAGCTACAGCCAACCCTCGCCCTCTATCCTGGGCTGAAGGAGATGTCCGAGGAAGAGGAACTTGAGGGGGAGACCGTGCCCAACGTCATGATGTCCCTGTTGGAGGACACATCCCTCCCATGCGCATCTGGGGAGGCCTTTGGACTTGGCGTCTAGGCTCCATGGGGCCCCTGTACCATGAACACAGGTCCCCATGTTTATTCCCTTCCCCCATTATATGTTTGTGCGGCCACAGCTGGGGTCCTCACCCCTAGAATGTGATCACACGGCCTGGGCAGCTAGAGAGGGAGACTCCAAGGACACACAGCCATCCCCACTGAGAGGTACAGGCCCCCTGCGCCAGCCCATGGTCCCCACTCCCTGGCTTGGCCTTGGCCCCAGGGCAGGAGTAGGTCTGGGGCCTTTGGCAGCCCCTTCCTGCAGCCTGAGCCTGCAGCCGTATCCCTGTGGCATCTGATCTCGTCAGATCTCGGAAGCTAAGCAGGGTTGGGCCTAGTTAGTCCTTGGATGGGAGACCGCCTGGGAACACCAGGTGCTGTAGGCTTGGGAGAAGGACCCGGCAACCCACTCCCAAAAATCAATCCGCCATTGAAAACCCTATGAACAGCAGAGAAGCACTGACAGTAGTGTTTCGCCTGTTGTACACAGGGTCACTACCTGAGTACAACCTAACAACAACAACTCCTGCAACCTGAGAGTCCAGCCGTGTGGGAGGGGCAGAGGGTGCAGCCCCGTGTGTGATCCCCCTGACCCACCCCTGCCTCCGCAGGGGCCCACAGGAGCCTCAGCTGTGTGGCAGCCAGAGTGCAGCCCGCCTGTGTGGAATCAATTTGGTCCCAGACATGGTCTTGCCCCATAGGAGCAGATAACTTCACAATGAAAGCCTGAGCTCAGAGGGTGTCCCCAGGCGCAGGACAGCTTGGCACAGGGGTGCCCCCTGCTTCCGAGGGGTGAACCTAGCAGGAGGGATTGCTGGGCGAGACCCGCACTGGCCACCTCTCCCACCGGTGCCTCCCCGCCTCACCCCACCTTCTTCTTGGGAAAGTCTGTGCTTGGTGTTCCGGCGCTGCTGCTCACCGCACAGCTTCCTGCGCCTCCTCTCCACGTGGCTGCGATTCCCCTGCTCCCATGGGCATTTCTGTCATTTTCAACTTGCTGGCTTGGCCAGGGCGGGACTGGGGGGCAGTTTCAACAGCTTCCACTTGGCCTTTTCTACTACTAGGCTAGGTCTGACTCCGCTGGGCAAGGAGAAGGTGAGGGCGCTGCCAACTTCTAAGTCAGAACGGGGGCGCGCCCACCTACGCACACCCAGCACAGCCTCGTCCACCTCCCCAGCCTGGCCCTGCGAACACATCGTGGTGAGTAACAGTGGTGACCGCAGTGTGGCCACACGGTATCCCCAGCTGCAGGGGGCAGAGGCCAGAAGTGGCATCTCCCCAGACCAGTGAGCACAGCCTCCCTGTCCGCTCCATGGCCACCGATCTGGGGAGTAAATCTGTTTTCACGTCCATCGCTGCATGAGGCTCGGAGGAGTTTTCAGTCACGTGGCTGGGCAGTAATGTGCGCGATTCTCTTGCGCTTCGACGTAACTGGAGCACAGGCGCCTGACCCAGCTGGGTGTTCTGCAGAGGCTCACCCTGGCCACCTGTTCAGGCACCATGTAAAGGGAAGAGCTAGGCACAGCAGACGTGCCCCCGTGGGGCGGGGCTTGTCCCGTCAGGAAGGCCACAAGATATCCGAAGACACACTTTCCAGAGCCAGTTAGTGTCTTGGATTTTTTTTTTCCTTTTTCTTTTTTTTTTTTTTTGGTACTGGGGGTTGAACCCAGGGCCTCGTGCCTGCATGCTCTGCAAGTGCTGGACCACTGAGCTGCACCCCCAGCCCATTTTTTTCACTTTTTGAGACAGGGTCTCACTAAGTTACGTAGACTGCCTCTGGTCTTGAACTTGCGATCCTCCCGCCTCCGCCTCCCGAGCCTCTGGGATTATAGGTGTGCGCCACCACACCCGGCTCTTGTCTTGGATTTCTTGTTGCTAAGAAAGGAGCTCAGTGCTGGGCAGTCTCCTTGGGTCCTTGGGCAGCTGCTCTGTGCTGGGCAACACTAACTGGCCCACTGATCTTGTGCCAGGGAAGGCTGCTCATTCTGAATGGAGATCGAGGCCACAAAGAGCTCCGTGACTTGTCCAGGCCACGTTTAAACCGCCATGCCTCTTGGGCCCTCTAACGCAGCAGATCCCACCTGGCTGGACGCTGTGGCCCACAGGCCACCAGGGCTCTGCAGCAAGCGCCCACCATTGCTGCTTGTGGCAGAGAGTCAACCATCTTCTAAAAACCTCCTCTTCACCCTGACAGGCTCGGAGCCTCTGCCCAGGGGCCACCAAGACACCATGCAGCCAGAAATCCCGTCAAGAGCTGTGCTGCCTGCCGGAAGCCGGGGTGACGCAGTAGCTGCCACCCTCCAAGGATGAAGGCCAGGAGGGGTTGGGCTGGGGCAGACCACAGGGTACAAAGCTGCTGCACAGACGGGCGGCCCCACGCCCGTATCCCCCCGTCTATGCAGCGCCCCTCCCTCTGCTCACACCAGGACCTCCCTCGGCTTCCTGGTTAGCGAAGACAAGCGAGCTTGAGTGACAAGGGCTGGGCTCAGCTTCAGCGCAGAGAAGGGGCGGCTGCCTCGTGCCTCCCCTCAGCTGGAGCTGAGCTGTGGGCCACGTGCTGCACATCTGCTGTATGGGGAGAGAGAAGCCGCCCAACAGCAGCAGAGGGAGAAACTCTTGGGTGTGTGGCACAGGGGACAGGAAGGGAAAGTATCAGAAGGTGGCAAGTTCTAGGGAACGGGCATGTGGAGGGCCGGGAGGGGTGCCAACATGTGAAGCCATTTGTGACCCATGCTGCCACTCCTCTAGTTGAAGAGCCAGGGGGCACGGTGAGCTGGCCTCTGGCCTTGGCCTCCGAAACAGGCACGCGGCAGCGTTTAAGATCGCACACAGGAGCCGGGTGCACGCCTGTCATCCCAGTGGCTTGGGAGGCGGAGGCAGGAGGATCACAAATTCAACACCAGAGGCAGTCTGCGTAACTTAGCGAGACCCTATCTCAAAAAGTAAAAAAAATGGGCTGGGGGTGCAGCTCAGTGGTCCAGCACTTGCAAAGCATGCAAGTGAGAAGCCCTGGGTTCAACCCCCAGTAGCACAAAAAGAAAAGATTGCACGCAGGTTCTGCAACATGGCAGCTCTTCACGGGGACTGTTCAATGTCCGGCCATGCGGTACCAGAGGCCAACCCCACCCTGTCCAGCCCCCGGCCCTCTAGTACGCACTTGGCTGCTTGGCCACGTGGGTTCCACAGTACGGCGGCCATGCTGCGGAGGGTGGGGATGTATTCCAGGAGTCGTGACCAAGAGCTCAGAGCATGAATTTACCTCCAGGGGACCTGGACATTGCCTCTGACCATGGAGACAACAGATGTCGATGCACGTGTGGCTGAGAGTCCACTGCCCCCCACAGCCATGCCAGGCAGATGGGGCTGGGTGAAATGTGGGGCCACATCTCCAGTTTACAGCGTGTTCCCTACGCCAGGAGCCATCACATGGCGCAGCCACCACAGTGGGTAGGGTATAGGGACCTGGGAGCCAGGATGCGGACATAATGAGCGTCCCGCCCACCATCATCCTTAGTGGCCTCTGTGGGCATGTGGCTCCCAGACAGGCACGCTCCCTGCAGGGGTCACAGATTCAGGACAGCTGCACCTGGGCTGGTCTGGGATTTAGCTCAGTTGGTAGAGCGCCGCTCTGCAGTCTCTGAGGTCCCCAGTTCAATTCCCAGCACCACAAAAACGGGAGAAGGACGTGGCAATCCACTCCCGAGGCAATCCCAAAACAATCTGCCATTGAAAACCCTATGAGGGTCGCTATGAGTCGGACACAACTTGACAGCACCTAACAACAACAGCACCTGGGCTAGCCTGGCACACATGAGGCCCTGTTCAACCTCCAGCACTGGGAAAAGGGGGGGTGGGGAACCAAACCAGCTCAGTCTGGACAGTTTTGCCTCTTATGTGTCCAGAGACAAGCAGGTGCAGAAAGCAGTTGTCAGCCTGGCAGGGGCCATTGACCCCGAATGTGGAGGGGGTGGGGCCGGGGCTGGGCTGCTGCCCGACAGCAGGGTGGTGAGACACATCTGTGTTCAAGTCTCCTTGTACCCAAGCCCAGCCCTGTCTGCACATGGGCAGCGCAACGTTCATGGCCCCAGCAAGGCACAGTGACGAGGATCTGGGTGATTAACAGGCCCACTAGCTAGTCCAGGGAGACAGTCAGAGGAGGAGTGTGGAGCAGCTGAGGGACAGGTGACAGCCTGACGCCAAGGGCAGCAGTGGGCTGCCAATCACCGCACTGACCCGCCGGACCAAATGTCCTGGAAATCCAGTCTGCAGCATGGCGGAGACCAGTCAACGGACATGTTTCCAAGCAGGCACGGGGTGGACTGCTGTGGGTGCCATGGGGGCCCCACGCAGGCCCCTTCCTGGACCGTTGACTCTGTCTCCCGACTGTGGCCTGTCGGATGCTAATCTTCCTCCAGGCAATGGCTGCCAGCAGACAGGAGCAGCCTCATGGGAAGTTGCACGCCCCAGGGAAGCCCACGCCCGTGCCTGGCAATCGAAGCCCTGACAGACAGAACTTCGCCTGTGCTGTGCTGTTTTTTATGCTCCAGGGTCCCAGGAACCATGAGACCATTCCCTGCACCGCCCCCACCTCCTCCCGCCCAGGTCTGCTGTCATGAGTTCTTTCTGAACAAATGGCCTCTGCCCACATCCCGGAGTCTGGGGAACGGACTTGAGACTGGCATGCTGGCAGATCACCTCCAAATAATGCTGTCCTATTGTGAATCTGTCAAGGAATGAAGCCATCCACTGTTAGTTCACAGCCTTCCTGGTCTAATTGTCTCTGGAAACCAGGGCTTCAAACCTCTCAAAACACTGAGTTCCAGTTTGGAGAGAAAAACATTGAAAAAGTTTATTCATCTATCTACATATAGCCTATAGCCGTACCACTGTGGTGTCTGATCCATCAGATCTCGGAGGCTAAACAGGGTCGGACCTAGTTAGTACTTGGATGGGAGACCATCTGGGAACACCAGGTGCTATAGGCTTGGGAGGAGGACTTGGCAACCCACTCCCAAAAATCAATCAGCCATTAAAAACCCAAACTTGTTGGCCAAAGGACTGGAATTTCCCCTCCAGAAATGAGTCACCAAGGTAAACCAGTTTAATTCACAAGGCGGACTCCAGATGAGAACAAGCCTAGGTTCAGACCTTGGATCTTCACCTCGGAAGCTCTGGGGTCCTGAGCAGACAGTGACCTGGCACCCTCTGAGATTCATTGTCAAAGAGAGAGAATAATGGGAGCCTCAGGGGGCTGAAAGACCTAAATAACACTGGTGCCTAAAGCACCAGGGCTGAGCCCCCGGGGAAGGGCTCAGAGGGGGGACCGGAGAGCAGTGAGGAGGAGGGATACAACTCCATCCCACCATGCCTGGCCCTCCTAATCTATGTAACAGTTGTTGCTGTTGTTAGGTGCTATTGAGTTGTATCTGACTCATAGCAACCCCCATAGGGTTTTTCAATGGCTGATTGTTTCAGGATGGCCTTGGGAGTGGATTGCCACGTCCTTCTCCCACTTTTTTTTTTCGAGGTACTGGGGGTTGAACCCAAGCCCTCACGTTTGCATGCTCTGCAAGTGCTGGACCACTGAGCTGTAGCCTCAGGCCATTTTTTTTACTTTTTGAAACAGGGTCTCACTAAGCTATACAGACTGACTCTGGTCTCCAACTTGCAATGCTCCTATCTCCGCCTCCCCAGCCACTGGGATTACAGGTGTGTGCTACCATGCCCGGCTTACCTTATCCTACTTTTGCGGTGCTGGGAATCGAACCTGGGACCTCAGAGACTGCAGAGCAGCGCTCTACCAACTGAGCTAAATCCCAGCACAAGTAACAGTTGGTGCTCAATAAAAATGGGGCCCCAACTCATCAGCTGGACCTCAGTCCCAGCCACACTACTGCTCTCTACATTTAGAGCTAAGAAAAGGCCTGGGCCAGTGGAAGGTAGAGGGGAGAGGAAAGCAGGACTATGTGATGGGATCGGTGCCCATGAGCGCATGTGATCGGTGCCGGCATGACGGAGAGATGGCATTGCATCCTGGTGGCTAGGGCCTCCCCAAACGCTGACCCTCACAGGATGTCCCACCCCTTCATTCTCTGGGCTGCCTGCAGATTCTGAACCCTACGGAGACTGCCGTTTTCATATCATAGCAGAGGGGCCAGGCACGGCCTCTCCAGCCTCCACCCTCACTCCCGGCTCAGACAGTTCTCATGTGAACAGACCAGTGTCACCCCAGTGCACCTCTCCTTCTAGTAGCTCTGCCTGGCCCTGGCTGTGCTGGGCAGGAGGTCTCCGCACGGTGCCTGGGTGGAGTGTATGAACCTCCCACTACTGAACGCTGGCTGGAGGCGGCCCCTGCTGCCGATCCCCTGAGGCCCTAATGATTGCTCAGGGCAGGGCCCTGTCTGACAGGCAGAGGCTCTGGAACTGCAGGAGGCGCCTTTTTAGCCTCGGTGGTCAGCAGCCACGCAAACCCCCCACTGTTATATCATTGGATACCCTGGTGAGGGCCGGGGCCCCAGGCGGCATCTGAACACTCTTGGACCCCACTCAGGCTCGCCTGCCTTGCACGTGGACAAGAGCTCCACAGAGGACCGCGCCCAGGCTTGCTGTTTCCCACACCTGGGCGTTGCACTTCAGTGCTTCTGTGTGCACACGTTTGTGGGAGTTTTCAATCATAGTTCCTTCTGCTGGGATAGCCTCAGAGCGTTCCTACTTAGAAAAGAAAGAGCTTAGATAGCCAGGTAGAATGAGACGCACACCTTTAAACGTGGAGCCGAGCTCGTAAGAGAGTAATGGAAATTTCCAGGGGCCCCTAGATGAATAACATGACCCAAAATAATAACTGCGGTGAGGTAATGCGGTGCTGCCCGGGGCTGGCTCCCAGATGCTGGTCTCCATATCAGGGGGCTCAGAACGGGTTCCCAGGATGAGGAACGAGGCCCTTCAATCCCACAGGGGTGAGAGTTGGCCCTGAGACTCATGCAGAAAGCCATGGTCCCTCCTACCACCTCAGCGAAAGGGGTGGCTCCTGATGAATCCACCCCACCAGCACAGGAAGATGACAGGAGGCTCATCGCTGTGGATCAGGACTGAGATGGTGCTGTGGGGGGGTGCAATCTGGTGTCTCCAATAGGTCCATATGCAAAGGGTTAGTCCCTGGGTTGGCAGTGTTGGAAGATGGGGTGGCCCTTTAAGAGATGGGTCCTAATAGGACTTCCTTGGGTCACTGGAGACATGCCCTTGGAGGGGAATGGATGCCTCAGTGCCTCAGCATCTCTCTGTTCCTGGCTGGAGAGGTGACCACCCCCTCTGACATGTGCCCCCACCATTGCCATCCTGTGCCCCTACCAGAGGCCCCAACCAACAGGGCTGCCCAACTTTGGACTTGAGCCTCCAGAACTGTGAGCTAAGTAAACCATTTCTGCTCAGTCCACCCATTGCCTCGTGTGTTTCATTACAGTAACACAAAGCTGATTAATACAGATGGAAAATTTACAGTTTCTCCTGAAGAGAATTTCTAGATGGATGGAATACTGACCTCCAAATTATGCTTCTCCAGAAAAGGAAGGAGGATGCTGACCAAAAAATCA
>VMDO01031630.1:0-19918 GCA_007922755.1 Pedetes capensis
AATCAACCACCTAAAGAAACTACCCTGTAATCTAATTGTTTGTGATTTTGTGCAGTTGCAAGTAACTTCAGAGGAACCATAATGGTGCAGGATGCTTTCTTTTCTGTAGTTATAATTTTGTTTGTAGATATCACGTGAACTTAAAGTGGAATTACTCGATCTAATAATATTAACATTATAAGGCTTTTTCCAAATCAATTCCTTATCCCTAAATACATATTTACAATTTACATTATTACTCTATATTTATCATTCAATAAGTACATTGTTGCTAAAGTATAAATACAAATGTCATGGCTGATATTTTAAGTACATTCTGAGCACTATTTTTTTCAAATGTTTACTTCTATTCATGATACATTGCTGTTCAAACCATTTATGAATTTTTTTTTAGAAATATGTTCAGAAAAGGCAGATCAGTCTTAGAAATGCCTTCAGTTTTTGACAGTTTTACCATTAAAGTGGATTTGATTTCAAGAAACACACCAAAGGCATTGATGGACTATCCTGGATTATCAAGCAAGGTTTTATAGCATTTTACTAAATAATACGATTTTTCTGTAAAGAAAGATACTTTGATATGGCTTTTAAGACACTGAGTTAGATTCATAATGTGAAGGAGAAAACATGTTTTCAAACAGAAAACCTTGATTATAGTAAGACTATTCTTCCAAAGTTAATAGTGTAAAGTTCAATATTCATTTGAGTCTATAAGCCTGGTATGATTGTGAAAATAATTTGTCATATTATAATCACATCTAATACATTTTACTAATTGTTTCTTTATGGCATAATAGAGTTTTTCTTTTTTTCTCCCCCAAAGCATTCAGCTTAGACAACATTAATGAGATCAGACTTAATTTCCAACAGACTCAGTGAAATGAAAAATTAGGCTAGCTTAATTTAATACAATTGGCCAAAAGGGCAAAGTAAATCTTTTTTTTTTCCCCCAGGGGAATTCAGTGCCTTTACTCTGTCCTCCTAAGGCATGGTACACTTGTAGATTATCCTGATAATTAAGTTTTTAATTACAGTCTTGTATATTGACATTTGTTGTGAACTTGAACAAGTTGTTTTTACTTATTTGTGACTCAGTTTCTTGTTTTGTGTAATGAGAATAACAATAATTACGCTGGGTTACTTCTGAAAGGATTGAAAGAATTGACTCCATCATAATACTTGGCAGAGTACCAACCCAGAACAAAAACATTTTTTTTTAGTACTGAAATGTTGAACCCAGGGCTTCACCCATGCCAGGCAGGTACTCCACCTCTGAGCTACACCCCTAGTTGCTTACTCACATTTTTTATTTTGAGACAGGTTCTCACAAAGCTTTGTAGGCTGCCATTGTCCTCAAACTCGAGATCCTCCTACCTTACTCTCCCAAATCACTAGGATTAGAGGTATACACCATGGAGCTGGATTAGAGTATGAGTTTAATAGTTAGCTATCAATACCATTTTAATTTATTTGTTCAGCTATTTAAAGAACCTTATTTTCCCCCATTTATCTTCTTTGTCCTCTAATATAATTTGCCAATGTTTTCTTCCACTGATATCCATCTTCATTCCCGTTATAGGTGTACTTTTCCTTTAGGTATGTTTATGAATTCATTTTATTTGTTGTCCTATGTCACTGACTGCATTAAAACCAGCCTGTCTTTTTTAGGTAATTTTTCCTAGTTATAGCTCATTTATTAAGTAAGCCAGAATAGTAACCTAACAAAAGTCAACTTTAACTTTTATTTAGTCATTTTTTTCAGTGTACTCTGTTAAATCATCCTTCCATGGCTCAGAAATCTCAGGCATATCCATGAGTCTATGCTGTTTCCTTTCATTTGCTAACAAATCATATAATTCTCAGATATTGAGGAAACACAGCCAAATCTAATATTAAAGCTTCAATAGTGTCTGGCTTTAATTTTATATGATGATAGTGAGGAGTGGGTGAAGCATGATAGGACTGTCAGATTTACCCTGGTTTTTTTTTTTTTTTCTTTGCTTCTTCTCCTGCTTACTTTCATCTCCAAGTCCCAGAATAGTAAGAAGCAGAAACTGGAGCTTGAAAAAGGAAAAGGAGAATGAAGGTAATATCTGATACTTGAGACTTCCCTGGTGTTGTGTTTCATGGGACTGTTCTGTGGATTCTGAAGGCTTTCTTGAGAAGCGTTCACTGCCTTTCTTCTTGACACAAATGGCTCAGTTTTCATAGATCACCTTACCTCTACACTCTGCAAGGCTTTTTTAAATGACCACTCACATTGGCAGTTTGCTCACTTGGACAAGTGTGCTTTCTAGAGGATTCAAACTGTGCTATTTTCCATGAGGTCCACTTGAATCTTCTGAAACTCTGCCAAAATGTGGAAGGGGCAAGGGGTTCTTTCTGTATTCTCTTATCACAGATGGTCACATCAAGCCCCTATGTGTAGGCTGCTCCAAGAAGGCATCTGGTAGTAACCTCTGTACTCCATAATTGACAGTGGACACAGATCATGCTTTCCAATTATTTCTCTAAATCCCCCCGCCCCCATCACTTAGCCAAAAGAAAGGAGGAAGAAAGCATGTATCTACACACTTCCCCCCAAAAAGGAGAGAATAAAAGTGTTCAGCATTTGGCCAGCCTTCTAAATTTGGATCTGGATTTTCTCCTAAAGGCTCCTATGTTAAATGTGTAGTCTTCAGTTGTCACTATGAGAGGTGCTGACAACATTAAGAGGTGTGCTAGGGTGGGAGGATTCAGGTCATTAGGGCAAGCTTTCAACAGACATTATGGGACCCTATTCTCTTCCTTTACCTATTTTCATTCCTGGCCTTCAGATGGGCAGCTTCCTCCATCGCACACTCCCACCATGATGTGCTGCCTTGCCACAGGCCCAAGAGCAACATGATCAACTTTCCATGGATGGAAGCTTCCCAAAAATGTGAAACAAAGTAATCTTTTCCTAAAGTTGTTTTATCTCAGGCATTTGTTACAATAACAGAAAGCTGACTAACATACCATTTTTCCAAATATAGGAGTACCTGGGCACTTGAACTTCTCCTTGCTCTAACATTCAAGTCCTTAAAGAATTCTTGTTGCTCAACCACTTTCTCGACATTTGACCACCATGTTAAAATCTGTATGGGACACCATGGTCACCTTGAGTCTTCTGGGTAAAACAAATGGGAAAACATCATTTATTGTGTTATTTTCAAGCGAAGTTATTTCAAGTGAAGATCTGTGCTGGTGTGGTGTTCATGACCTTTTAATTTTTTTTTAAGAATATATAACATTCTATACCCTATAGTTATAATGGCACCCAAGAAACTTTCTAGTGCTAACAGTGAAGGAAGGAGAAGAATAATTGAATTTTAAAAAGTACTATTATCAAGTATGTGAATGGCATATGTGTGGCTGAATTAGCCATCCAATATCTTGTTGGAATCAGTGAATATATTTACATTATTACTTATGGGAAAAAGTGCTCAGCACTTGAAATGATTGGCCCTGGACCACAGAACAGAATGTGGTCAAGTCCCAAGGCACCAGCATAAATGAAAGCTATTTAACCTTTTTTGATAAATACTCTTACATCCTTTTAGAAACCCTGAGATTGGATTGAGAGGTTTATTGTCTTTCAATCTCTTTACTTTGGTCTAAGAAAAACCTCACTTAATATCTTGCTACCTGTTCATGCTCTGATCAATTATATATTCAATTTATAATTTTCCTCTGAGCACTAATTATTATTCCCATACCTTCCAAATACTTTGGAGAGAACATTTTATTATACATCCCTTGATACTGATATTAATCAACAGTTTTTAGTTACAGTTCAGTCAGGAATCAATTGAATTTTTCAAGCAAATTAATCATATAGAGAACTGTTAAATGTTGGTGCTACAAATCTGGTCAGATATGTATATGTAGCTTAACTTGCTGAATTCCTGTTCTTGTTCCATTTGTGAGTTGTGTGACTTAGAGAAAGTATTTAAACCTCTAAATTTCAGTTTCTTGTCCTTTACATTGAAAACAAGCCACATAAACTGTGATAACTGTTTCAGAATATGCCTGTTAATCCTTTAGCTCTGTGTGTGGTAGATTATAAACAACATTTCATGATCATTCTCAAATCTCTTTATACTGTCCACCTACTCTGTATTGTCTCCCACATTACCTTTTTTTTTTTTTTTAATTTTCCGGAGTAATGAGGGAGGAAGTTTTTTTTTTTTTCCAGAAACAATGAGCCAATTTTTCCAGCCTTTTTTTCTGAGAAAAGTCATAGGATAGGAACATGATGGAGAAGATGGACAACCAGTCCCATTCGTGGCACTTTGAAATATGAGGAGTAAATGTGTAAAAGTTAGAGGGAAAGTCCCTTCATAGGAAGAATATTGTGCAGCCCATCAGATAGGCACTTGTCTTTTGTTTATGCTGATGAACACCACATGTCTAATGAAACCTGACATCAGTCACTTCTTTTTATCTGAACCTCTGATTTTCCCTGTTTTTTTAAATACCTAAAGTTGTTTTCTGACCCCTGCAATAAAGAGACTTGACAAATTCAATGATTATTACTTTATTTATATCTGTGCTCGTTTCTTATGAGAAAAGATATGAATTCAAAGAGCAAACTCACATGAGTTGTTCCTATATCTCTTTTCAATCTTTTAGTTGCTTGTCTTTATCTGTTAGTCTCTCTAATGAAGACTGATCCAAATTCCAATATTTTTCCTTTTAAAATTTCCTTCTTTGCCGGATATTCTGCTTTTGCATTTATTTCCAAAAACAATTGACTGATACAGCAGAAGCATTTGCAATATTTATATTTCTAATCTGAATCTCATGCACACATTTCTTTCTCCAGTAATTGCAGAGTATGTATGTGGGAATTTAGCACATATTTAAAAATAGATGTTACTTGACATAATTGTATTTTTCTTCTACAAGTATTTTCTCTCCAATGCATTCTTTATCTTCATAATAAAAACCCTTGTCTCTTACCATTGACCTACACAGGAAATATTAGATATATTTTCATCAAATTTCCAGAGCCAATTATTTGCAAATCCTAATGACAGAATTTTGACAATTTTTTTCTGGTCTTTCTCTTGGAATATAGGTACTTTAATTTGGAACTCATTGTTGTAGGGTTTTTTCCCTGAATTGTTGGGTTTGTTCCTTTGCCAATGTTCCTGTCCTCAATGTCTACTCCTTAAAATTACATGAATTATACACTATGTCACCAGAATAAGTCTTATACAACAGAAATTCTAAAGTTTCCCATTTCTCTGTATCTTTCAAATATTTTCAATGACTCCAGGGTGCATATGAGAGTTCCCTTATGACAGCTGAGTCTTCAGTGTTTTGAGTAACTTTCATAACTAAAAAATGATTTTTTACTGTTATATAATGACAATATAAGTGAAATAACTTTCCTTGTTCAGTAAATTTGAAAGTCCTGTCATTTCTTCTGCTTGTCTCTGCCACTGGTTTACTTTCTCTGCTTTCCCACAAAACTCATAGTCTTCTCTATTTTGAAGCTATGTTTTTAGGACCCATGTTCCATCCTAAACTAGTAGAACAAAGGTATCTATTCTCTGGACATTACTTCTTGCTTAATTTCAATAATTAAAGAATCATCTTACTATATATGTATAGAGTTGACACTGGATTTGTAATCATTTTTCAGTACTTACATTAGTACTGCTCTGCATTGTTCGAGGCCCTGAGTTTGATTCCCAGCACCACAAAAAGGGTATAAGGACCCCCAGCAACCCATTCTTTTTTTTTTTTTTTTTTTTTTTTTTTGGTGGTACTGGGGGTTGAACCCAGGGCCTCTTGCCTGCATGCTCTGCAAGTGCTGAACCACTGAGCTGTGCCACCAGCCCATTTTTTTTACTTTTTGAGACAGGGTCTCGCTAAGTTATGCAGACTGCCTCTGGTCTCGTATTTGCGATTCTCCTGCCTCTGCCTCCCCAACCGCTGGGATTACAGGCGTGCACCACCGCGCCTGGTAGCAACCCATTCTTGAAACAATCTCAAAACAATAGTGACTGAAAACCCTATGAATAGCAGAGAAGCACTGACATAGTGCTGGGCAGGCATGGCCAAGTGTCATGGAGTATTCCGTTTTGTTGGACATAGGGTGGCTATGAGTCAGACTTGACTCAATAACACCTAACAACAAAGACAACAACAATATTTTCTAAAATGAACAGTTTATCTATCCCGGAAGTTCACATGGTGAAATTTTACCTCTGAAGGTGTCGGTATCAGGAGTAAGATTCTTGGGAAATGCTTAGTTCATGAGAGCAGACCCCCTACAAATGGAATTAGTGCCTTATAAAAAAAGAGGTTATAGTGAACTCCCTTGCCCCTTCTTCCTTGTGAGGTTATAGGGAAAGGTGTTTTCTATGAATAAGGAACTGACCTTCAATAGATACCAAATCTGCCAGTCTCTTAATTTAGATTTCCCAATCCCCAAAATTTTGAGGAATACATTTTTTATTTACGTGAAAGTTGATACTAAGATAAAATTGTTATTGTCTCACCTTCATAAAAGTAGAGCTGGTAATTTATGAAGGAAGAAAGCTCATGCTTGCCTCAATGACTTTCTAAAATCCCACAAGAAATTCTTTAATATTTTATATACACTTCATACTTTGCACTTCTACTGTGAGTACATAGATTTTTGTAACTTAATCTTTAATATCCTTTAAGATTGCAAAAATTAAGATAAGACATTCTTATTAGAACACTTTTCCAGTAAGCACGTCCACCAATGAACTGATACCAACTCCTGTCTGAGGTCTATAAGACCAATGAGTATTATACCCAAGTACCAAATGCAGATTTCTCCCTTTCTGCCTTAAAACTTACCTTGCCTCAACTTCTCTGAATATACACATAGTTTATCATGACACACATACTGACATTGCAGTGATTCTCCTATTCCCAAATAAATTTCATAATTTTAAGAACCTTTCTGACTGTTATTTAGCTTGACATTTATAAGCAACTGAGTTTATTATATTTTTGTGGTACTCTGAATAGACTAAGACATTGTCTCAAAAGACAAATCAATATTTAGTTCAGTTAATGAAGTCTTTATGATGAAATAGCCTTTCAATCAACAGTAAGCAGTATGATAAAAGGGAATAAAAATGAAAATCCATAGGATACTTATAGAATAATATTAGATTATCTTTACTGATATTTAATTCTGACCCTGACATATCTTCTAATTTATTCTTCTACGATGGTATCTTGTGGTAGAGATTGAAAGTTGTTTTAAAATCTCTCTTTCTATGATCTTTAAATATTTCTGTTTAAGGTAAGAATTTTCCAACCTTACAAATTTGTTTCAGAATTTCTCTTATATTTATAATTCAATGTGATTAGATCTACTTCTCAAATATTTCTCATTTATTTGTGGTGAAAACATTAAAAATCCTTCCTTATAGCTTTTTGAAATAAATGATATCCCAGCTTGAAGGTAGCATGGCATGAGAAATTCCCTCTTACTAATGGAGGGGACAGGCTTGTGTTCTATGCAGTCTTTCAAATGATTGGATAAAGCTCATAACATTAGGGAGAGCAATCTATTTTACTTAGTGTACTGAAAAAATATTCCTTTCATCTGAGGATATTCTCACAGACACCTAGAAAAACATTTGATTAAATATGTGGACATTTCATGTCCTATTCATGTTGGCACATTTGAAATTCTCGATTTCTGACAAATACATCTTGAAGAAGTTGTCCTTCTAAAACTATGGTATAAGAATTTTCTTACCCCAGGGTTCATACTAAGCTCTTTCCAGATAATCTCATACAAGTGGCAACAAAAATATTTGAGTAGTTAGATAAGAATAAAATTAATCATAATAATTCATACAATAATAATAAAAACAATAATTAATATTCAGCACCAGTTTTTAGTAATTATTGAAGAGAAACAATCACCAAGCACAAATGAACCACTCTTTTATTGAGTCTGATAAACACATACAGCCCTTTAAATTGTTTTTCTCCCATATTTGGGCATCCTTGACTTCAGAATTAAAAGATGAGAGTCTTTCTATACAATGTATGTAAACACATTGATTATGCAAAGGAGCCAGGTAAGCAACCATATTTACATAAATTCACAAATCGCATTATTTTTTCATTAAGAGGTAACCTAGGCAGGAAAGGAATATGTTATTAAAAATTTAATAACATAGAACTCTTTATTATTTCTTATGAGAAATAAAAATAGTATATATACCAGAACAATGGTCTTTTATCATACTCAAGAAGAGATTATATTGAAGTTATTCTTCTTTTCTCAGAAACCTTGATAGATAAGAAGTGAGTTAAGTGCCTGAAACTGATTTTGAATAAGAGGATTATTCTAAGTTATCCAGTTGTGTCCAAAGTAATCACATGATTCCTTAAAAGTAGAGAGAGAAGACAAAAGCTTTAGTCAGAGAGATGTCGGAGGAGTCGGTGAAGATGTTGGAGGAGTGAGAGTGATTCAGCCCATCCCTCACTGCTGTGTGGCTGCCATATGACAAACACAACTCGGAATGCAGGAAGCATCTGGAGTAATGAGTAAGCCTGGCTGACAATAGCTGAGGAAATAGTGTTGGGAGTCTTTCCACCAAACAGATCTGAATTGAACCAACAGCTTGAAAGAACTTGGAAACAAATTTTTACCAGTATTCTCTGTTAATGGCCCAGATGGGTGACTTCTTGATTATGCCTGGAAAAATTTTGAGAAAAGAAACAAATCAAGAGTCCAGTCCGCTGACCTATCAAACTGTGACTATAATAAGTTTCTGTTGTTTTAAATCATGGTAATTTGATTTGACATCAATAATATAAAACTAATACAATGTCCTAAAACATAAGTTGTTTTCTTACTGCTCAATTCATCCATTTTACTCACCCAGTTACTGAAGACTGAAATAAGATGATAATAATTTGCCTCATTAGACTATATCCTCCATGTGTCTATCAATTTTCAATACTATGGGGGCATGTATGTTGCTGTGATGCTGAAAGCTATACCATTAATATTACAGATACCATCAGAATCACCCATTGGTGGATAGGTTTCAGCTGATCTTCCAGACTAATGCAGACTTGG
Source organism: Pedetes capensis (assembly GCA_007922755.1). Taxonomy (NCBI): domain Eukaryota; kingdom Metazoa; phylum Chordata; class Mammalia; order Rodentia; family Pedetidae; genus Pedetes; species Pedetes capensis. The sequence goes on from VMDO01031630.1 coordinate 9,116, forward strand.
GACCAGGACCTGACAACCCAATGTCGAAAGAATTAGCCATTGAAAACCCTATGAATAGCAGAGTCACACCGTCAAACATAGTACCAGAAAATGAGCCCCTTAGCAGGCTGGAAGGCACCCAAAAGATGACTGGGAAGGGGTTTCTTCCTCAAAGTAGATTCAACCATAATGATAGGAATGGAGTAAACCCCAGAGACCTACAACTGCTGATGTGGCATGACTCAAAAAGAGAAGGAATAACTGAAAACATCCATTAATAACTAAAACATGGAATGTATGTAGTATGAATCTAGGAAAATTAGAAATTGTCTCAAGGGAAATGAAATACATGAATATCAATATGCTAGGCATCAGCGAGCTAAAATGGACTGGTATGGGCATTTTGAATCAGATAATCATATGGTGTACTATGCCTGGAATGATAGATTAAAGAGAAATGGGTTGCATTCATCATCAAAAAAGTCATCTCAAGATCTATGCTGAAGTACAATGCTGTCAGTGATAGAACAATATCTATACACCTACAAGGAAGGCCAGTTAATATGACTATTATTCACATTTATGCATCAAACTCTAAAGTTACACATGAAGATAGGCAGATTTCTACCAGCTTCTACCAGTCTATTCTGAAATAGACTGAACATTAAATCTGGATGTACTGTTAATTACTGGTGACTGGAATGCAAAAGTTGTAACAAAAAAAAAGAAGAAGGCTCAGTAGTTGGAGATCACTGACAGAAATGACTTTGGAGAGCACATGGTAGAATTTTGTCAGAACAATGATTTTTTCATTGCAAATACATTTTCCCATCAACATCAACAGTGACTATACACATGGAATTCATCAGATGGAATATACAGGAACAACATTGACTACATTTGTGGAAAAAGATGATGGAAATGCTCAGTATCAAGTGTCAGACCAAGACCATGTACTGATTATGAATCAGACTATCAATGGCTAATATATAGGTTCAAACTGAAAATGAAGAAAATTAGACAAAGTGTATGAGAGCCAACATATGAATTCGAGTATATGCCCCCTGAGTTCAGAAACCACCTCAAGAACAGATTTGATGCATTAGACAGTAATGATTGAAGACAAGATGACTCATGGCATGGCATAACATCAAAGACATTATTTACAAAGAAAGCATATACCATAGCATGTACTTACAATCTTAGATGGTATAACTTGCTATAAACTTAGGGTATGTGCTATAGTATATTGCCCTTAGGCTATAAATATATACAGCATGTTACTATTCTTAATACTGTAGGTTTAGATCTACACATATTTAAACAAAAATGACTACACTAAAAGTACATTATGGAATGCAAAAAGTTATTTAAAAGACAGGAAAAAAAAGAAAAGACCAAATTACATGTCAAAAGAGACTCTGAAACATGTCCCTGAATGTTGAGCAGCTAAAGTAAAAAAAAAGGACAGCAAGGTAAAAGGACTAAACAGATTTCAAAGTGCCATTTGAGAAGACAAAATGAAATATTATCATGATATATGCAAAGAGCTGTAGTTGGAAAACCAGAAAGGAGGAACACAACGTTTTTCTCAAGCTGAAGCAATTGAAGGAAAAATTGAAGCTTCTCTTGGCAATAGTGAACAGTTCTACAGGGAAAATATTAAATAATGCAGGAAACATCAAAAGAAGGTAGAAGGACTACACAGAGTCATTATACCAAAAAGAACTAGTAGATGACCAACAATTTCAAGAGGTTGCATAGGATCAGCAAACAAAGGCACTAAAGAACGAAGTGGAAACTGTCTTGAAGGAGCTGGTAAAACACAAGTCTTCAAGAATTGATGGAATACCAATTGAGATGTTTCAACTAATAATTCAATATTGGATGTGCTCACTTTTCCATTCCTAGTGATTTGGAGAACAGCTGCCTGGCCAGCTAACTGGAAGAGATCCATATTTATGCCTATTCCTAAGAAAGGGGATCCAGTTGAGTGTGGAAATTATCGAACAATATCATTAATATCACATGTAAGGAAAATTTTGCTAGAGACTATTCAAAAGTGACACCAGCAGTATATAGACAGGGAACAGCCAGAAAATCACATCAGTTTCAGAGGAGCATGTAGAACCAGGGGCATGATTCCTGATGTTAGATGGATGTTAGCTGAAAGCAGAGAATACCAGAAGATGTATATCTATGCTTTGTTGACTACGCAAAGCCATTTGACGCTATAGATTTTAACAATTTAGGGATAACGTTGCAAAAATGAGAACGCCAGAGCAATTAATTGTACTCATGAGGAATCTGTACATAAACTAGGAGGCAATCATTTGAACAGAACAGGGAAACATAGCCCATTTTATAGTCAAGAAAGGTGTGTATTGTGTCTGTATCCTTTCACTATACATTTTTCAATCTCTTTGTTGAGCAAATAATCTGAGAAGCTAGACATCATACAAAAGAATGTGACATCAGTATTGGAGGAAGACTCATTAACAATTTACATTATGTAGATGACACAAATCTACTTGCTGAAAGTGAAGAGGAATTGAAATATTTACTGATGAAAATCAAAGAACACAGTCTTTAGTATGGATTGAGCCTTAACGTCAAAAAAACAAAAATCCTTACTTTATCAAGTCAGTACACAACTTCATAATAAACAGAAAAAAGACTGATGTTGTAAAAGATTTTGCTTTATTTGGTTCTATAATCAACATCCACAGAATCAGCAGTCAATAAAAAGATGCATTGCCTTGGGAAAAGCTATTGCAAAATATCTCTTTATAGTATTGAAAAATAAAGACATCACAGTGAACACACATGTGACCTGACTCATGCCATGGTTTCTCAGTCATATCATATGGTTGTGAAAGATGGACATTGAACAATGGGGACATGAGAAGAAGTGATGCTTTTGAATTATGATACTGGAGTCCAATATTGTACATATCATGGACTGGCAAAAGAAGGAAGAGAGCTATCCTAGAAGTGCAATTAGAGTGCTCCTTGGAAGTTAGGATGGCTAGACTGCAACTTAAATACTTCAGACATATTGTCAGGAGGGACTAGTCTTTTGAGAAGAACATGATGTTTGGGAGAGTGGTGGATAAATGAATAAAAAGTCCCTTAACTAGATGAATTGACACAGTGGCTGCACCAATGGGCTTAAAAATAAAAAAGATCATGTGTCTGGCATAGAGTTGATGAGTGTTTAGTCCTGCTGTACATAGCATCGCTATGAGTTGAATCCTACTTGAAGACACCTAACAATAAAAACATTAGATTTTATAGTCATCTCTGAAATCTGGTGTATCACATCTGAAATATTTCTTTATTTCATACACTCATCTCATTTTCTTACATCAACTGTTGTAGTCCATTCATCGTCTTCCATGTTATTAAAATCCTAAGTACATTCTACCTCTCTGTGTAGTCTCTGAATTTTGTGCCTTTAATGCTATTCTTTTTGTTGGGGTTTAGCTCAATTGGTAGATTTTTGCTCAGGGCTCTCTAAGACACTGTGTTCAATCCCCAGCACAGCAAAAACAGGAGAACTGTGTGGCATCCTACCCCTGAAACAATCAGTCGTTGGAAATCCTATGAGATTTGCTGCGAGTTGAACATGACTTGATGGACCACAACAACAGTAACAACAACAACAAAAATATTCTCATATTGATTGAATGGTAAAAATAAGTCCTTATCATGGGAGAGAAGGCCCTTCACTAACAGTTTGAATTGAGATATCAAATACAAACTCACTTATAACTCACTTAAACTTCATAATAAAAAGAGAAAATATATACCAAAATCACATCCAAAGAGAGAGGATAGAATAAAATGTTAGAACCAGGAGCAAAGAATAAAAGAATAGAACATGTTGATGTCCATATTATCCATATTTAGTTCATTTATCTTCCTTACATCAAAAAAAAAAGTGAGAACAAAATAAGCCAAAAGGAAACAGTGTATATTTTCCACAGTGAACATGCTTCTTAAAAACAATTAGGTCCTGTGCTTTTGAAAGTCTCCAAAATGGGAATAAAATCATATCAGTGAATGTGCCATTGTATGTCACAATTAACATCAACCTGTTTCTTGCTATAAAAAGCAACTAATTCATAAAATCTATACTTTTCCAGGAATTTTATAAGATACCAGTTTGCTCTACTATATCTTTATAGTTTGCCAAAATAATGAATTAATGTGCATGTGTCTATATACGAAAGAGAAAAATAGAGAATGCACGGTTTGACACCAATTTGAATATGAACTTTCTTTATCTTCTTGCTTTAGTCTTCAAAACTGTATCTGCATATATAAAAATATCACACTGAATCCACTCATATTTACCATCAATGTGTTATTAAAAATCATCTGAGAGATTGCTGAAAGTTGAAGCCCATCCTGGACTACATGGTAATTTCCAGGCCTGCTGGGGCTACATAGCAAGACTGTGTCTCAAAATCAAAATAAAATAAAGTAAAACAAAAACACTTTGATACCTTAAAAAAGAAACACGCTATTAGAAGACCTAAAGAGTGTTTCATCTATTTCTATAATATTTGCACCTTGTCTCTAGATTACTATTAACTGTTTTAATATCAAGATAAGTGTTTCAGTGGGTACATAATCACATAATCCACTTGTCTCACTACATAGAATTTCATTAGAAATCTCCAATCCAAGAATATGCTCAAATAGCTTTTAAACAGCTCATCTAGCTGAGACAATAGCTTACAGGAAATCTCTACAAGGGTGCTGTCCCTCCTCCAGGATGCTAAACCAACAAGCAGTAAATTGTCCTGTCACTCCTGAAACTGTGAGAAACAGTTCCAGGAGATAAGAATATCTAACACCTCTAATGTTCAAATTGAAAATATTGGGCTTATGGTCACTGGAATTTGAAAATCTATAAGGTTTGCAGTCTTGCTAGATTGGACAACTTCACCAAGGCATACTTTCAGATTTCAGCTAAACTTGAATCTCTACCTATGACTTTATCAATTTGAGTTCTTCATGGTAGTGAACCATCAGGAGTGGAGGGGAGGTGCAGGGTAAGAGTCATATTCTGAAACCCATGGGATTGATTCTGACATTTTTGGTTTTATTTATGTTTTCATCCTTTTAAATAATAGGGCATGTGAAATAGCAGCAATGTCAATCTTAAAAGAGAAAGCATCTGTTTCCTCAGCTTTCTCTAAGATTAAGCTCTCAGTTATATCAAAAGACAAACAATCCAGCTAGCCTCATTGCTGCCAGAATGTGAGAGAACTGTAGAATGAATGAATGACAAGGGAGGGCAATGAGTATCAATGACATACTATGCACAAGAGCAAAGACTCTTATGTATTAGATTAACTTTCTTGCTTTAAGTATTTAGAGATTAGAGGTACCATTTTTAAGATGCTTCAGATATAGATGAGACTCACTGTTGAAAGGGAGCAAGTCTGAATGGTGCAGACTGAAGTGTTTCTTCACATCTCTTGGGCTATCCTGTGATTCTCAATCTCACACATACAATTTCCATCCATTTGGGTACATCCATTTTTATGTGGGTCACAGACAGCTTTGGGTTGATGGTAAAGACAATGGTCTTAAGTCAGAAACATGCAACTCGGAAGTACAAAGTAGGTTAATTACTTATGGGGACATTTTTGACCAATCTAAAAATGAGTGGCTGTGGATAAATGCTTTCATCTATCTTCTATCTTCTATCTTCTCCAGATGGATGAACTCAGAGAGCAATTAACATACTTCAATTGGCTCCATGAGATAAAAGAGGCAGACAGTCATAAAGGTGACAAACTCAATATGATATTTTTGCATTTCTGTCTTTTTTATATGTTCTTCATAATTCTTAATAAGTTTTTAGATTAAAATTCCCTATAATATAAATTTAGCATTTGGTTTGAGGCTATGATTCCTAAGAACCTTGGGGTGTTTTCATGTATATGCATATATGCAATTTGAAAGAGCTTGGACAGTTTCATATTCTTTCTATTCTGTAAAAGTAGTTTTAGACCATTATATTAACTCGAGTCAGACATCAGAAGATAGAATATATCATTCTCACCACCCCTAACCTGAATTTGTAGAGTACAAAGACAAAACAAATAAAAAATAAATAAAACACCATTCAGAGTACATGGAAAGTATGGGTCAATGGTGAAATATAGATATAAAGATAGATAGATAGATAGATAGATAGATAGATAGATAGATAGATAGATAGATAGATACATAGATAGATAGGAAGATAGATAGATAGATAGATAGATAGATAGATAGATAGATAGATAGAGATAGAGATGATATGGATATAGATATATAAAACAGACTTGTGCTTTGCAACCTAAACTGAAAATATTTTATAAGTGGCTGGAGACTCATTGATAATTTTTGCATTTGGAAGTTGCATTCTGAAAGCTCTGATTTGCAGAAATTAAACACTCATTTAGGAAGGAATGATGCAGAAAATGATTTGTGTACAGTTGCCAGAGTAGAGGCTATTTCCGTAATCCAGGTGTAAGATGATGAGCTTCAGAACTAAGGCAGTGGGAGTTAGCATGTAAATAAAATGACACATTTAAAGACATTTAGAGGGAGGGATTGACAAGGCATGATTGCCTATTGGATAAACAACTGATGAAAGAAGGATATGTATTAAAAATAACTCTAAGAATATCAAGCTGTGTACAAATCATTTCCTTTATGAAAGACTATTCAGTATCTGTAGAGCAGATGAGGGTATATAAACAAGTGGCTTTAATGTAGTAGACAAGAGGCAGATTTGGGAGACAAGATTATTCAAGAGCATATATTACTTGAGAACATGTTTTGGGCCATGTCCTTGGCACTAGGCCAGGTCTAGTGAATAATGAGAAAAAGAAACTAAAACAAGCCACATATCCCCGTCCTGATTGACATTTACCTTAGTGGGAGGAGAGGAGGTGGAGACAAAACAGGAAAACTCAGTTTTCAAAAATACTTCACAGACTCTGGGGAAAAAAAATAGACCTTACTGAGGAAGTTCACACATCCCAGAGGTGGTAAAATTTTGAATAGGGTGATCCTAAGGATTAATCTCACTGTGAAGATGGCATTGGACCCAAGCCTTAAAGTGTGCCAGTTGTCTATCTAGGGAACAGCACTCACATGAACTAATGGGAGGACACTGAAGCAGAAGGTTCAGAAAGGAAATAGAGGCCAGTTTGAAGAGTTTTCTGTTGAGAAATGTTGGACAGTTTAGACATTTATTAATATGTTCTGGTAGAATGTTTGCTCTGCATTCTCTGAAGCCCTGGGTTCCATCCCCTGCACAATAAAAATGGAAAAAGGAACTGGTAGCCTAGTCTCAAAGCATCCTGAAACAATCGGCCATTGAAAACCCTACGAATAGCAGAGAAGCACTGACACAGTGCAGGGGATGGCGCAGAATTGGGAGTGTTTCATTTGTTGTACGTAGGGTTGCTATGAATGGGACCCTATGGCACTTAACAACAACAATTAATTTCTTAGCATAGTCTTTGTTTCTGACACATACAAAATTGTTGAGTTTTAGTTTGCATTTTTCATTCTTGGTATATGAAACCATATGGTTTTCAAAGAAGCTTTATCTGTAGCTTGCAAAAGCATGATGGCATCTTGGGTTTATTCATGATCAGTGTTATTACTGTGTCCTTTCTTCTAAGCCTTGTCAGCTGCTGGTGCCATTTATCTTATGTCTTTCCATTTGTGAGCACATACACTTCGTAAAAAAATATACTTTTAAATTCAACTCTCTCACTGTTCAAATAAGGTTTTCTTCCTAATTTTGGTGTATTTGTGTTTATAGCCGTCTTTTGATAGGACTTCAGAGTTATCAATTATATCCAGGTATTTTCTTATTTTCTCTTATTGTTGTTGTTGTTGATGGATGACATCAAGTTAATATCCAACTCATAACTAACCTGTGTACAACAGGAGAAACAGTATTGTTAGTGGTTCTCTGCTGTTTATAGGGTTGTCAATGACAGATTGCTATTTGGGAGTGGGTTACCAGGTTCTGCTCCCAAGCCTACAGCACCTGGTGTTCCCAGGTTTCTTCCATCAAAGTATTAACCAGGCCTGACCCTGCTTAGCTTCTGAGATCTGATGGGATTAGTGCCACAGTGATATGGCTGCAGGTCATTTTCTCTTAGAGTGTGTACAAAATAGCACTGGAACTGATTTGCCAACATAAACAGCAATAACAAACCTCTTATGTTCAAAAAATTTTTTTCCTTCTTCTTGTCCCAACACTATGTCCCACAGGGGAAGGACAAAATATTGAATCCAAAGTTACTTTGAAATACCTCTGTGTTTCTGCATTTAATGTGTGTGCCATTAACTTTCTGTAGTTATTTTTGTTATTTAGTTTTGCATTCCCGTTTCTTTTAATGTAATTTACATTTGATTGTAGTGTATAACTTTAGGAATAAATAACATAGTTCAAGGTCTTATTCCATTTTCTATTCTTTCTGCCATTATGGCTCTTAAGTGTAAGCAATTTAATTACCCTTTTTTTTCAAGAAAAAGACAAAAGTATATACTCATGTGTCTTATTCATTTTCTCATAACAAGTAGCAATACGATATACATACTCTTTTGCATATTGCTTTATTTAAAGGATAATTTATCTTGAAACTTACTCTATATGTATTCACGAATGACTTTTCTGTCTTATACCTTCATAGTATTCTTTTGCTATGTACACATAATTTTCAAGTAGTCTCTTATGGAGAATTTGTAGGTTTTAATACTTTACTATTTCAAAAGATACCACAAGGAACTTATATACATATGTCTTTATTGTTAGATAGGTAGTAGGAAAGTGAACCCTTAAATAGAATGGATAAGCATAAAGTGTAAACACAAATTTACCTTTTTTATCTTTGTTTTAGTTGTTACCATATTTAAGACATGCAAATTATATGTTTGCAGACCCACTAGGTATGCATGAAGGTGGTACTACCCTAGAGCTTCCCAATAGTGAACATTATTCAGGTTTTGATTTTTGATCATTCTGAGAAATGTAAAATAACATTATACTTTTAATTTTCACTTTATTTTATAAGTGTAAAGCATTCTTTCAGATTCTCAAGAGCTTCTTTAAATTTGTTTTTGTATATTTGTATGTTTCTGCATTTGGTTTGTGTATCTGTGGTGATAAATTTTTCAAAAGATGTATTTTGCTTGTCTTTCACTCAATATTTAAGAAGTTACTTATAAAGTAAGAAAATTGGCTCTTTCTGCTATTACAGTTTTGTAAATTTCTTTCCCATTTTGACATTTATCATTTCATGTTATTTATTTTTCCACACAATTGTTTTAATCGGTTGAATATATTAACTTGTATCTGAGGTTTTTTAGTTATAATTTTAAAATTATTCTCCTATGTCTAGACTGGGCTGGGATTTAGCTCAGTTGGTAGAGCACTGCGCTGCAGTCTCTGAGGTCCCCAGTTCAGTTTCCAGCACCGCAAAAATAGGAGAAGGACCTGGCAATCCACTCCCAAGGCAATCCCGAAACAGCCATTGAAAACCCTATGAGGGTCGCTATGAGTCGGATATGAACTCCAGGGCACCTAACAACAACAATGTCTAGACTAACGGGGAATCTATACATAGCTTCATCTACTGACTTATGTAATTTTACTTTCTACCATGTAACTTATTTAGTGTTTACCCAGGCATATTGTTGAAATTGATATACACTTTATAAGATTGCTTCAAGCAGTGTGTTTAGACAAATTAGTTATCAAGATGGAAAACAGTAATAGAAAAATATCACTTGTTGTGAATAGTCCCATGTAAAATGACTAAGATTTGGACCAGGTTAATAAGAGTGGATAGAAATTAATGCTCAGATATGGAACATATTTTGAAAGTGTTTATTTCATTTTTACTATTTAATGCATATGAATTTAAAAGAGGAATTTTGTGGTGGATTGCATGTGAGATGTTATAAAATATGGAAGCTAGTGTGATTCCAGGTATTTTGGCCTGACCGACTAGAATGATTAAGTTACAGTCTACTAAAAAAATGGAAAGCTGTGAGAGAAACAGACTTGGTAAAATTGTGATCTTGAGAAAATTTTAGAATATATTTAAGTAAGATTTTGACTATGAAATTAGATGTGTGACCCTGGATTTCTGGAAAGAAATTTGGGCTGTAGTTACTACAAGATTGCAGCCTTTTTTAAAAAAATATAAATATGTAGAAAAAAAGGCCTATTCTTTCTCCATTGAATGTTTTGACACTCTGCTTTAAGAAAACAGTTAACCATAGACATATTGGCTTATTTTTGGAGTCTTAGTGCTATTGTATTGAGTATTTTATTGAGATGTATACATCTGTCCTTACTGGAGGATAACCTTGTTAGGATCATTGTTAATTTGTCATAAGTGTGGAGATGAAGAATAGTGAGACCTTTAGCTTTGCTCTTCTGTTTCAATACCTTTTGGACCATTTAGGGTACATGCCATCAAACTTGCTTTCTTTCACTTTATGCATTATTGTTGTTAGGTGCCATCAAGTCATTATGTCTTCTTAAACTTCTATATTGCTTTCAATTGACAAAATCACCTTACATTGGCTCCTTAAAGGTTGTATAGAATATGTACTAGGTATGACACAGCATGTAATTGAAACATCTTCCAGTTACTGTCTTAAATATCCACTAGTTTTTCTAGGAAGTACCAACAGAATATTGATGCAGGAGAGACCAGACAGAGTAAAAGGTCTAAAGGTGTAGAAGCATGAGGGAGGAAAATCATATCAAATATCAGAATATAA